>JAUZST010009054.1:0-13207 GCA_034779995.1 Parotocinclus haroldoi
TGTGTGTGTGTGTGTGTGTGTGTGTGTGTGTGTGTGTGTGTGTGTGTGTGTATGTGTGTGTGTGTATGTGTGTGTGTATATATATATATATATAAAAGTAGTCTTAAGATGAACTTGTGTATGTATATAACCTTGTGTGTGTGTTGCTAAGATGGCCACTGATGCCGATAGCGATGTTAAAGAAGCCAAATAAAGCAAACAAACAAACAAATAATGCTTTTAGACAGTCAGGTTCCTAAATATGGATAATGGAATATGCATAATGGATTCAACTTCAAAATGACTTAAGTTAGAGATTTCCCAGATCATGATGAAGCATATGTATCCACCTGAGGCCAGGAAAAAAAACAAAGAAAGAAGTCATTGGAAGTGATAAGAAATAGGCCTGATACACGTAAAAAATGAATACTTCAATTTACACTCTCCTCGCTCCTACCAAAGCTTATAACGTAACAGAAAAAGATAAACTTGTCTTTAGAGGTTTTAGGGTAAATGCCATTGCCCCAGCTACTAGCGGTTGGTGAGTGGGAACAATGCTTGCATCATGTATCGTTTCATGTCTCTATACAGTGATGTCGATGCAATGTGACTAGAAAAATTTGTCTCAGGTCTTGTTGTTTACTAGGTACTCAAGACACTTGCTTAAACTTTTGTGAGTCAAGCCTTACAACTGGGTTCATGATTCACCTTAACTTTCAGGTTGAGCAGTTAGTATTAGCAGCTTGCAGGAGTTCAACAATAGAGTAAGTGTTTTGCTTTTGCTTTTCACTTTGAATCAATTATACACTAAATTAGTACATTTTTCAAAATTGTATTAGAAAATAAGTTTTGTGTTCGCGATCTTGATCAACTGTTAATGTAAGTGTTCATGTGTAATCAGCTTCACTAAGATACTGTAGACCAGGAGTGTCAAACTCATTTTCACAGAGGGCCACATCAGCATAATGGTTGCCCTCAAAGGGCCAGATGTAACTGTGAAACAGTATAAATGTAACTAAATGTAACCAAATGTAATGTAGAATATAAGTAAGTATATATAAGTACTCCTTAATGGTAAATAACTCTGAATGTTGTATTACGTATTCAACTTAACATAAATCCTGGTTATTTGTCATGCTAAATAACTTATATTACTCCATCAATCGATAATCAAACTATCAAAGTGAATAGTTATGACATTAACTAACTCAAAACTTTGTCACAGTTGAAAGGGGCACAATAACAATACAACTAACATCTGTGAGCTGCTAAGAACATGTGTAACAGATGTGGCATTTTACAAAAAAAACTAATGGCTACACACATCCTTGCAGAGGTCATACATACACTTAATGACAGATGGTTTCATTACAGTAAACATTTGTCCTGTGTAAACACTAAATACACTGCTACACATATAAAGTAGTATATGTAATGAACAGGGTCGTCTCAGTTCACTGTATTGATCAAGTTTTTAGATGGAATTGATTAGGAGATGCTGCCTGTCGTTGAACACACCAAGCGGACCCCCTCTGCACCATCCTACCATTAGGTTTTTTAAAAATGCTTACCTATGTATTTTTTGGCCAGATGTCTGACACGGTTTTCCTGTGGACAATGTGTCAATGTCTGGTTTCAGGTATTGTGCTGATGGAATCCGAAGAACAGAATGGAGGTTGTCATCAGTGATGCATGATCTGTACTTGTTTTTGTTTAGATGCATCATTGAAAACATCTGTTCGTACAGATAGGTGCTCCCAAACATAGACAAAATACGGGCAGCATGAAGTTGAAGCTGTGGCATCGAATCAGGGGGCAACAGACAGTAAAAGTCCTGGATTGCAGCATCCTGGAACTTCAACTTTGTTGCTTTTAGGGACGGATCACTTTGAAGCTTGATTAGCTCCATCTGAAGGTGTTGGGGTGCAGTGAAGACGTCGGTGGTGAAAGGATTGGCAAAGATGCCAAAGCCTGACTTCTGGGTTCTAAAGTCACAGACGCGCCGATCAAACTCATTCATTAACCGGCTCAGTTTGGTAGCCAACTGAGCACATGAAAAACTGCCGGGAAATGAGGCTGAGATGCTCTGACAAACAGGAAATTGAACAAGTTTGTTCTGTGTTACCTGGCACATCCATAAATCAAGTTTACGCTGGAAAGCTGTGATCATGTCGGACATCTGTGTGATGACTTGTTTGCTTGTCCCTGAAGCCTATGATTCAGTTGGTTAAGATGTTTTGTAATGTCTAAGAATATTGCAGAGTCACACAGCCAGTTTGGATCTGACAGTTCGGACATGGATTTTCCTTTTCCCTGCATGAAAAGAGCAATGTCTTCCCTAAGCTCAAAAATCGTTTGAGGCTCCCACTCAGCCACTCCACCTCCGTATGGTATGGCACGTCTCCGTGCTCCAAGCCCATCTCCTGCAAGAACAGCTGGAACTGACGGTGATTCAGGCCACGCGTCTGAATGAAATTCACGGTCTTCATGACGGTGGTCACTCTATCATTCATCCTAATAAGTTTTTAAGTTTTTGATAAGTTTTCAGGTTCTCGTGACAGTTACTTTTCTGTATTTTCTCTTTCATTAGTCCAACCAAGCCTGATTTATCTCCACACATTGCAGGTGCGCCGTCTATGCTTAATCCAACCAATTTTTCAGAGGGCAATGCATTTTTACTTAAGGACTTCTCCACCGCATCAAAAATGTCCTGTCCCGTTGTGGTACCATGCATGGCAGCTGTATCCAACAGCTCCTCAGTGACAGAGCAGTGTGACTTCACGCCTCTAATGAAAATGGATAGCTGCGCTGTATCCGTGCTGTCTGTGCTTTCATCGAGCGCTAATAAAAACGTTATGTGGTTTTGTGTGTCTGCGGCCAGCTGTGTTGCCAGGTTTCCTGCGAGTTCCTTAATTCGGTCCGCGATGGCTTTCTTGATATTTTTAAAAACTGACATTTTTAAATGTCTGTATCTGGTCGGGACACACCTGCTCACAGACCTTCAGCATACATTGCTTCAAAAATGCAGCCTCTGAAAAAGACTTTTGTCAGCTACAATAAAGCTAGCTTTCACAGCTGCATCGTTTTGAACTGTAGCTTTTGTGAACATGTTCTGCTGCGATCACAGTTTGCCTTTTAATTCTTTTACAATTTGTTGCTTTTCTTGAAGGCTAATTTTGCCATTCTTAGCTCCGTGTTTATGGTATCAAAGTGCCGACGTAAATTGTACTCCTAGACAACTCCTACCGCCCCATAACACAAACGACATACCGGTTTTTCTCTTTGAAGCACAAACATGTATTCGCCTCCCCATCTCTCTTGAAACTGTCTTCCATCGGCATCAATTTTTCTTTTTTGGGATCAGTATTTGGCATCGGTGTGCATTGTGGCAAATGTAGTTTAAGGTCAGTGCACGCTTTAAAATTAGTGGTGGAATAATGAAGAATTAAATCTAAAAGCGTGCATTGACCACACAGGGGTTACACAGGGCCTTTTTCTAGGTGGGATTTATTTACATACTCTTCCCATTAGTTCAGTGTCTTAAATACTGAAAAACTAGTGTCTCTGTTTCTCTCATTTTTATTTCTATACATGTCTATCTCATTAAATAACTGCTTTGTAAACTTTCAAGCAGACATTCCTGTTAGCCTTTTATCACCATAGTAACGTAATACTACGTCACATTCCCTCTCAAGGGTATTCTTTAAATTGCTTTTAGACAAATGGGCATGTTTTCTCCCTTCATCAGGTTTAATATTTGCCGGCAGTGGCAGAGTCGCCAGGCGCGTCCAGCTCGATTAGTGTGCATCGGCGGTATTTGCATAAGAAAAGCAAGTTGAGTTTGCATTGGTGAGCCTTGGGGGAGATTAGCAACATTAGCATTCCGCAGCACATAGGCCACAAGAGTGTTTGGGTGCTGCTGTGTCACCTTTGCTATGCTTCATAAACTCAAAACGGCAGCTGAAAGTAAGTACACTTGAGTGGATGCTGCTGTCAGAAATATTTTGAAGGCAGGTGGTATCACTAGATTAATTAGCACAAAGGATAAATAGATGTAGCCCCTCAGCCCCTGAGCAGGTGGCGAGTATAAGTATTGTGTGTTTTACTGATAATGTTTAAGAGTCTGACAGGCATGTGTAAATGTATCACAGAGAGACATGCTCTCTTAATATGCCCATTATCAAGAGCCTGTAGGAAAACATTCTGCTGGGATGGATCCATCAAAAATGAAACAGTTTTATTTACAATTAGAGTGGAGCTATGCACACAAATGATGCACAGTGTGAGATTTTCAAGTATTCCTAACTACAAAGAATGGAGACGTCTATAATTTTTATAGTAGGTACATTTCAACTACGAGAGACAGAATATTTTTAAAGATCCCGAAAATCACGTCATGACTTTTAAATAATGAATTGGCTTTTATTGCATTAAATAAATATTTGTTCACCTACCAATGAGCAGGAATTCTGGCTCTCACAGGCCTGTTAGTTTTTCTTTAGGAAGCCTCCTATTCTGCACTCATTACTTGTATTAATTGCACCTGTTTTAACTCGTTACCTGTATAAAAGACACCTCCACACTCCAACATCTTCACCATACCCAAGACCAAAGAGCTATCTAAGGACACAGGGACAAAACTTTAGACCTGCACAGGACTGGGATGGGCTACAGGACAATAAGCAAGCAGCTTGGTGAGAAAGAAACAATTCAATTCAATTCAAATTTATTTATATAGCGCTTTTTACAGTGGTACATTGTCTCAAAGCAACTTTACAATCTTAAATTATTTTAAATAATTTAAAATAATTCCCAAATTGAGTAAGCATAGGGTGACAGTTGAAAGGAAAAAATTCCCTGAAAGTGATAGGAAGAAACCTTGGGAGAACCAAGACTCAAAAGGGGACCCGTCCTCCATGGGTGTCCTAAATGTTAATTAAATAAATACTTAAAAGTATGTTCAATTATAGCAAAATTAAGTAAATAACAATTTAAATAAATAATAAAAAAAGAATGGATAATACAATTTAAATTACTAATAAAATAAATAAAATATTTTTTAAAACAAAATAGACAACTGTTGGCACAATTACTAGAAAATAGAATAGACATAAGATGACTGTCAGTTTCCCTTGATCTGGGGCTTCATGCAAGATCTCACCTCATGGGGTAAGGATGATTCTGAGAAAGGTCAGGAATCAGTCCATAACTACATGGGAGGACCTGGTCAATGACCTGAATAGAGCTTAGACCACAGTCTCAAAGATGACCCCTGTCATGGATTAAAATCCTACAGCACACACAAGATCCCCCTGCCCAGGCCAGCAAATGTCCAGGCCCTTTTGAAGTACACAAATAACCATTTCATGTGGTCAGATAAGAAAAAAATATTTTCGGTATAAACTTTACTCGCCATGTTTGGAGAAAGAAGAAGAATGAGAACACAGTCCCAACTGTGAAGCATGGAGGTGAATACACCACACTTTGGGGTGTTTTTCTACAAAAGGGACAGGACAACTGCACCGTATTGAAGGGAGGATGGATGGGGTCATGTATCGTGAGATTTTGGCCAACAACCTCCTTCCCTCAGTAAGAGCATTGAAGACGGAGTCCTGGCTGGGTCTTTTAGCATGACAATGGCCCAAAACACACAGCCAGGGCTACTAAGGAGTGGCTCCGTAAGAAGCTTTTCAAGAATGGCTAAAACCAAGTTTAGGCCATAAATGTGCAGCCAGAAGCAACATTGGTCAGACCTGCCTAAGATGCACCGAGTTGAAAGTGCTTTACATGTGTGTGGCAATGCTGTGTGTCTTTAAATGACATTGTCCAGGGTTTTAGTATTATGCTGTCTCACTAGTGTTATTAATTTTCTTATGTTCTCATACAGTATATACTCATATGGTTTGTCCTTGTTTTGTCATTTCTCTCATTCTCTGTAGCTGGATGTCCTGACTCTCTCATTAAAGAAGTGCATCATTTCCGGGTCCTGGGAGATGAGCAGGTGGGTTTTGAACTAAGCTCTGAATGCACACACTCACACGTCTACTGTCCCTCAGAGAGCTTGGAAAACAGTATTGACAGGTTGTTCAATCTGGCAGCTTCTTAATTGGCTCGTCTGCTGTTCCCCCATGCCACTCACTATGTCCTCTCCACACTGCCTTCTCTGTCACCTATGTTCTTCCCTCTGCTCACATCTCTTCACCTTCTTAATCCTTACCCTCACATGGGTTTCTCATCCTGCACTTTCTGTTAATGTCTCCACTGCCCATTAAGTATTCAATGACTTTCACAGTGACCTCTGCATTGTTTGGCTTTGGTGCAAATTGTGCACCAAAAAGTCATCATTAGATTATATATACCATTGTTTTAGCAATGGTATAATGGCCGTATGTAATTACAGAAAATGTGTATGCAAAACTGATAAACAGCTTTACAGTGGCAAGTATTTTGTGTGACCTCATCTTACTCTTTTGCAAAATCAGCATCTCGCAGTTTAAACCTTCTACAGTCTGAAGAAGCTAGATCAGGAATTTTTTGAATCTTTCTTGAAAGAGTATTACTAAACTACAAATGAAGATCAGCAAAAAAAGTATGATGGTGTGATGAATCGAAGTTCATATTTTTTTGGGTTCTGTTACAATATGTTGTATGATAAAACATCAAATCTAACAGTAACCTAAGGCTTTTGCACAGCACTGAATATCTTCATCTGTGTTCTCATTTTTGCTCTCTGCGAGTTTAAGTTGTATTATCTGTAATAATATATTTTTTGTTACACAATAATCACAGTTACATAGTAGAAACATAGTTATTACTTTTTTGTGTTCTGTTCTGAATATGACTTATTGCCAAATAATGGCTTAAAGCTGAGTGCTTTGTGTTATTAGATTTGCTGTGACAGCCTTACTGTAAATCAGTGATCATGCTGACTGCATTGTGGCAGTTAACAGTGAAGCACTGCACATGGCATAGCTGCATTGCATTCTGCATGACACGTGCATTGGAACTTTTAAATGCATCAGATTAAACACTAAACACTTATGGCTTATTATTACATACTCATTAATAAAACATAACACACCCAGATAGAAATGTTGGATTGCTGTAAAACTCGCCATTTAATTTCGTATCAGGCAGATATGTAACTTATTACATGTGTGGTCTGATTTGACACTGATTCTTGCCATAAAAGCGTAAAAGTGCTTCCCTCACTGCCCTTTCAAAGGCCTTTTTTGTCTCCCACTGCCCTTTAAATAAGCTTTCATAGGCTAATTTAGAGTAATGTACCTCTTGGTGTGAGAATGGTGACTGCTAGACATCCCTTTACGATCCATTCAAGGTCATTTTGTCCAGTTAACAAACTTTGAGAGGGGGTACATCATTGCATAGAGAAGGATGGATGTTTCAAATGGTCATGAATCCAGGTTCTGTTTGGTATCTGACTAAAGTTTGAGTATGGAGGCCTCGTGTTGAACGCTTCAATCTTGCTGTGTAGCAACACACTGCCTCACCTGATGTGATGTGATGTGATGTGATGTGATGTGATGTGATGAATGCAATCTTTCATCTTATTTAAAAGAGTGAACATGTGATTGAACATGAACTTGCTATTGCCACTCAGAGAGGCACAGGCATCACTGAATGTCCAGTAGTCAGTGTGTCAGGGACTTTAAAGGAGATTTTGTTCAGCAGAAGGAGTTTAATAAAGAGTTTAACGAAGAAAGGCAGATAAATATTTGATCATTTACTTGATTTGTTAAAATGATGAAATCACAAAGAGTGAATTATAATATAGACACTTTGGTAAACATTGTAATGAAGTTAAATGGAAAGCTGGCCTGTGCTGCCAACTAATTATAAAGGAAGTAGAATTAATAAATTAAGAAGGAACACGGAGTCCAAAAGCAAGAGCCTTTGAAAATTCAAGACAGACTGAAATCACAAAAGCAAACTGCAGAGTCACTGTGTCCCTCTGTTTTTGCCTTTTAGCCATTTGCCATTTACATTTGAAAAGTATTCGTTTCTGTGCTTAAAAGGCAGACCTGCCCAACCGAAGGACGTACAGCGGATTCAGAGTGTATTCAGTCAATTCAAGTCAGCATTATTTTTCTAGTGCAATTTACTATATAGCACTGTCTCAATGCAGCTTTACAATTTAATATTATATTTGAATTTATAAGGCCAATCAAAAACTGAGCAAACCCAGAGGGTGACACTATCAAGAAAAAATAGGGAAACACCGTTATAAGCAAGAAACCCTTAGACCAAAACTCAAAAAGAACCCAACCTCCTTGGGTGTCTTAGATGATATATATAAGAATGAACTAATATTTTGAAGAGTATAATATTTTTAACTTTAATATTGGAACATATTCAGTCCTGATAAGGAAGGATTCTGACTTGGCATTATCTTGCTGATTCGGTTGGTGTTTTTTTTTGCTCTTTGTTTTGTTTATTTATTAACAAGACTAGACTCACTAACACTTTGGATCTTTTAAATGTTAAAAGTCACTGGTTGCTGAACGCAGCAAGATCTGCCCTTATCTTACTAGACCTCTCGGCAGAGTTTGACACAGTCAACCTTCTTGAGTCTTGGAATCCAGGAACCAGCTTGGCGGTGGTTTGCTTCCTACCTACCTGACAAGTCTATCATATAGAAGATCCATTTCCTCATCCCGCATACTGACTACCGGAGTCCCACAAGGCTCAGTGCTAGCCCCTCTCTTGGAGAATCCATCTACACTCGTTCTCTTGCTGAGGTTATATCCTCACATGGCTTTTCATATCACTGATATCCTGATGACACCCAACTAATTCTCTCCTTCCTCACTCAGACACCCAGGTCTCTGCCAGAATCTCAGCATGTGTAGCTGACATATCATCATGGATGGCAGATAACCACCTTAAGCTAAATAATGGCAAGGCAGAAGTGTTACTCTTTTCAGGTGACTCTCTCTTGTACCACCAGGACCTTGTCCTCTCAATCAACAAGGCTAGGATCTCCCTCTCTGTTGCAGCACATAACCTGGGAGTGACTATGGACAACCAACCGTCCTTTTCCTTCCCACATCACTAATGTATCTTGTTCATGTAATTTCCTTATTTACAACATCAGAAGGATTTGTCAATTTCTTTCCACAGAGGCCACTCAGATTCTGGTTCAGTCCTTTGTCATCTCGAGACTGAACTACCGTAACTCTCTCCTAGCAAGACTACCTCTGAGCGCTATCTGATACTTACAGCTAATTCAGAATTCAGCTGCAAGACTTGAATTCCCAATTTTACATACACTACATCACTGCTCCGATCTCTCCACTGGCTCCCTGTAGCTGCTTCCATAATTTTTAAAACACTGATGCCTGCCTACAAAGCCAAATCTGGAACTGCACCCTCCTATCTTGCAGCACTTATTACACCCCACAATGCACCTCACTTGGTCCCCCCTTTCTCAGTGGGCGAGGAAGGCATTCATCTGGTTCTGGCTCCTAAGTGGTGGAATGAACTTCCCCTCAATGTTCAAAAGTCTCTTTGAAGACCCATTTATTCTGCACTTACCTTGACTAACCCTTCTCCCCCCCTCTCATTTGCATGCTCTCTCTCTCTCAATAAAAATTGTAAAAAATTACAACCATAACAGTTTCATACGTGTATTTTGTTTGATTCCTGATAGTCAGAAATAGATTAAGTTTATGATGTCTTAAAGCGTAAGTCTAAATGATGTAAATTTGAATGTAAATAAAGATACTCTAAGCCAATCGTAAAGAATTTAAAGCCCTTCACTTTCTGCACAGTGTTGTGTTGTAGGTTGTGCTAAAATGGAAAAAAAATTGCTATTTCTGTTCTTACAAATCAAAATGTTTTTCTTTTTCTGTTAATAGGAAGTTGTGACCAGACATAAATGTGGGTAAGGGTAAAAAACAGTCAGGGGTAGTAAATATGCATATGTGTGCAACCTTCTTATCTGTAAGATAATACAACCTTGTTAGGACAACTAACATCTCAAAAGCATTCAATCAATTAGGACTTAGACAGGTTAGACACATTTTATTTAAATGAGCATGGGGAATAACAGATGTCTGGCTTTATGAAATAAAAAGGGGAACTTTAAGGGCCGAGAAACACAATGTCTAGGTAATACCACTTTATTATAGTGAAAGCATTGTGCTGTGAGGTGCTTCTCATCAGCAGGGACAGGGAGACTGGTCAGAATTGGGGAATAAATAAAGCCAAATGCAGAGAGGTCCTTGCAAAGAATCTGCTCCAGAGTGCACTATGTGATCTTAGAATGGAGAGACACCTTTCAGGATGGCAATGATCAGAATACATACAACCAAGACAATACTGGAGTGGCTTCCAGACCTTGATATGTTATGAAGAGTCTGGAAACTCGAACTAGTGTTCACATGAATGGGGTCTATATACCTTCTTAATCATATTACAGGCAGTGACCAGTTCACTTTGTGCAATGTGCTTCAGTAGTTCAGTCTGCAAATACTCTGGTATTAGAACCACCTCAGAGTTTTTATCGTCTGTGTGTTTAAGTATGAGCGATACCAGCGCTATGCAGCGGAGGAGTGTTTGCTGCAGATGGGTGGAGTTCTGTGCCCCGCTCCAGGCTGTGGGGCCGGTTTGCTGGTCGAAGACGATCGCCGGAGGGTGCAGTGTGAGCTGAAAGATGGCCTTGGCTGCGGGGTAAGTCTCCCTCCTCTTCCAAAGCTCATCAACATTTTAGTCATCTCTGAATAACAGAGCTGATGACATACTGCAGTTACAAACAGAACCAAAATCCTTCCCATCATTCATGTTAGAATAATGTCAGAGAAGATATTAATTTGGGTTGCTTTATTGTGGTTGTAGACCTGCACAATCACAGCATGTGTTAAGCTTGAATTCAGCCTGTTTTGTTTTTTGTCTTGTTGATACATTCATGGACGTACCTGGAAAAAATGGCATCTTAAAAGAAAATAGTGTTGCTCTAAAATCTAATTGTTCTTTTCTGCATTAATGCTGCTGTCATGGAACTGAAAATGACATTTTACAAGGGCACTGACACAGCTTCATACGATGAAAGGCACTGGCTTTTGGATTCGTACAGTATTTGATATTAGTCCAATTTCCCCAAACATATATGATATGTGACCAAACTTGCTTTTCTCTTTTCTGCATCTTTTTATTTCTCTTATCAAACCTAGAATACATGCATGTTACCTTTTCAAACTTCTCTCCGTTCTTGCCTTTCACCAGATTTCTCTTATCATAGCTCTTTTTTTTGTTTTTCTTATTGTTCTTTACCCAGACTAACCAACCACAGCAAGCATGACTATTGTTTAGTTTCTATAGGTAGTTTGCAATTCATTCAAAAAAATCAGTATCTGTATAAATTGTTAATAAATTAGCGAAAATATTATCTTCTGTGATTGTTTGGTCACACATAAAGGGATGTGTGAGTATTGGGTGAGATATTGGTAGTCATAAAGGTCTTCTAGAGAGTTGCATTTACACCTAGCGAGGCAACTCGCACAACCGTGTAAGTGTTTGACCATTCAAATTAAAATTGCACCTTGAGTGCATTAAACATGCAATCAATCTTGGCACTCAGGATGCATGATGCATCTTTATATGAAGGATATGATATAATAATTACATACATTTTAATTCAATTGAATTGAGGAAGAGAAAACCCATTTTAACTTATCATCTGCCCTGGCATTAACTGATTTTTTTTCTATTTGTGTTTCTTGTAAGCAAATTAACCATGAAAGTGGTTGGAAAATCCACAATTTAGAGCTTAAAAATACAATCAACTAGTACACATTTAAAGAACATAATTTTCCCAGCTTGGCTTGACCACTGATCCCTCAACATGCCGTATGTATGCCTTTCACCCTGGACTCCCACAGGACCATTTAAATGGTGGATCATTCTCTGCACTGCAGTGACAGTGATATGGTTGGGGTGTGGTAAAGTGTGTTGTGCTGGTATGAGTGGATCAAACACAGCAGGGCTGCTAGAGGGTTTTATGCACTGTATTAGACAAATCTATCATATTGAACTTTCTGATGAAGAATAGTCAGAGACAGCAGTTCATCTGTTCATTTTTTAATCATTTGTCAGATTTTAGACACATACAACATATTGCTCCACCTTGTAGATGTAAAGATGCAAGTGTAGAAAGAAGGAAGTGTACCTAAAAAGTGACCAGTGAATGTAGTTACATGCACTTAAGCTGACAAACCTAGAAATCTTCTATAGTAGCTTCTGTAGTATTCTGTTGATCAACAAGTTTTAGTAGGATAGAATATGTTCTTAACAGTGTATTGCTGTAGCTGCATGAACAGTATATTACTCGATACAATCAAACCTCATTTTCCAAATATATCTTGTGTAGGAAATAATTAGCACAATTAAAACTAATAACTGGATCCCTATTTGTATTATTTAATTTGAGAAAATCCCTAACCAGTTCCTGTACAGTGGTGCTCGAAAGTTTGTGAACACTTTAGCATTTTCTGTATTTCTGAATAAATATGACCTAAAACATTATCAGATTTTCATGCTAAAAGTAAATCTAGCAAACCCGTATATTCACTGTATATTCACACTTTTGATCTGTTTGTTTTAGTACTTAATTATACATTATAAAATAAGCATCTATATCCTCATAATCAACAGCTAAAATGAACGAAAGTGTATAGTGTACATATAGAAGTAACAATTTAAAACACCATTTACTTCCATTATTTTCCAGTTTATTGTAGTTGGTTAGTGGTTCAGACAACCAAGGGATTAAAATGCTGCATATATTTTATTGGGAATACAGGTAACATGAGTTGATATTTAGGTTCAGCTTTAGATATATGTATGAATGATTAGCCTTACAGTGTTTAACAGACATCCTTATGCAGAATAACATACATTTGAGCTGAGCTGTTGAAGGTTAAGGTTCAAGCTCAATGTTGTCTTAACCACTGAGCCATCACTGTTTAGTGTTGTAGATTTTAGTTTGGCAAAATGCTGGTCCCTATTCAAATGAAACCAAGGAATTACTGGTACATGTTTTGGTGTTAAAAATAAGATTATTTAAAATTGTCCAACAGTGTGACAAAATTAATTGGCAGCTTTGTGTCTGAGCAATGGTTTACCTTTTGGTTGTCTGTCACAAAAGTGGCCTTACATAAGGTTCTAAACGGCTTGTATACCACAGTATCTAATAAGAAATGGCTATATA
>JAUZST010009055.1:0-13206 GCA_034779995.1 Parotocinclus haroldoi
TTTTTTGTTTCACTCAAAGCTGAAGGTGACATTTAGGCATTAAAATAAAGTATTCTGACCTGTGGCAGACATGCCATACATCTTGTTTTATATAATATGTCTTGGTACATTTACAATAAAGGATGGAAACAGGTCTAGGTTTACAGAGGAGTGTAAATGTATACACAGAAAATAATTATGGCACAAGGAGTGGCACAACTTTTGGTTTTCACAGTTTGCTGCATCAGTTTTTATTATGGTAAATTGACTTTAGATTGTGAAGTGTGATCAGAATTGTAATTAATTGCAATGCCATTCCCTACTATGAAAATGACCTTATCACATAAGTGAATATTTACCAGCTACTACATTTCAGCGCTACAAAATCTTTTTTTTCTAGCATCATTTTAGTGAAGATCTCCATAGCTCAGGAGAAAAGACAGCTGATATCACTCTGTCATGTTGATTAGAAGGGCATACTTGGTGGCCTTAAAAGGGTAGTGGTACTTTTAAGTTTTCTTCTGTTTACCATGGTTACCTCCAATAAAACACATGGTCATCATTGCAAGGACTTTGCTACTTGTAAGATAGCACAATGATCAGCCATTTTTTGAATCATGAAGAACTTTAAAGACAGTGGTTCAATTGCAGTGAAGAATACTTCAGGGCACCCAAGAAAGTCAAGCAGGTGCCACGATTATTTCTGAAGTAGGATGCAGTTACAAGTTTAGGTCACCACCAGTGGGGAGCTTGCTCAGGAAGTGCAGGTGTGCATCTGAATGCACAGTGAGACAAATGCTTTTGGAGAATGGTTTGGTGTCAAGAAGTGCAGCAATGAAGCTATTTCTATCAAATAAATCTGTGGTAAAGTTATTTTCTCTGTTGAAGCCCATTTCCAACTGTTTGGGGCATCTGGAAAAATAATTGCCTGGAGAAGAAAAGGTGAGTATAATGAATCCTGTGTCATGCCAACAGTGAAGCTTCCTGAGACCATTCCTGTGTGGGGTTGATTCTCATCCAGGGGAGTGGGTTTGCTCAAAACGTTTCCTAAGAAAACTGCCATGAATAAGAAATGGTATCAATGCATCCTCTAAATTTCTCACAATGATCCAGGTGCAATAAGGAGATGAACAATGCTTTTTACAGGATGATGGAACACCATGCCACAAGGTAAACATGATAAACAACTGGCTTGGTAAACAAAACATTTCAACAAAAAAATGTGGGTCCATGGCCAGAAAACTGCTGCTTCTCCTGCATTTTAATGTGTTTTAGCGCTGTTCACGACCAGGTCATATTCATTTGATACACGGCCCGACTATCGGTGCACTTGTGCACTTGCGCACACCTTTAGGGATAGTTGGTTACATCCTAGGGCTTTTAGTGCAAATGGATGCGTATGGGGGAAAACCCCCAAAGTATTTAGTGTTTTAGGGGCACTTTGAGGGTCTACCGTCCAGTACTCGTGCGCTCCTCGCACGCCTGAGCTCATGCTCTCCCTTTGTCAGCACGCAGTGAGCCTCACTCCAGCTGGCTGCCCGTCCTGCATGGGATGTGCCCCGGCTTGGCTTGCTCACGTGCACCCGAGTTTAAGCTCGCCTCTTGGCGCTCCGGCGCCTTTCGTGATCTATTCGCATTCGCTCTCCTCGCGCACTCAAGTTCATACTAATTTTCTGGCACTTTGGCGCCTTCTGTGTCTTATTACCACTTGCGCTACAAGCGCCCCCCGAGCTCATATGCTCGCCTTTTGATGCTTTGGCGTCTTTCACAATTTATTCGCGCCCGAGCTCACACTCGCCCTCTTGCATTCGGACTACCTCCGTGCCTCGCCACTTGGGAGAGGCCCAAATCGTGCTCTCTGCATGCACTGTGCCCTCTGCACGCCTGCCCCGTTGGTGCTTAGGCGCCCCCTCACAATCAGTCCCAGTCGGGACGTAACACAAGCGGTGCGCCATTTCATCCTTTTGTTTTTTTTTTTATGTTCAGGATCCTTTCGCTCCACTTTTCTCCCCCATTTAGTGGGATTCCATCACTCCCGCATCCTTGGGTCCTAACACCCAACTCATAACACAAGGAGGTTATAAAATAACTTAAACAGCAACATGCAAACATATAGCAAACATGAGACCAGGAAGTTAGACATGACAGTGTTGAAGTTTCAGTTTGGGTGGATCTGAGCCTAAATTGGATGGACATTATGGTGACTCTACTTTCATCATCGTTAGCCAGCAAAAATCAAAGACTTCATAAGATGCAAATATCCAGAGCATCTTTGTATGTGTGCTAATTTGCATATTATAATGAATCTCTGTTAAGAAAGACATGAAGGATTAAGGTGTAATTATATTCATGTTTTAGTTTGGAAGTGTAACGCTTGAACGCCGGGGTACCGCGGTGTTAGCGTGAAAGGAATAACACAAACGGGGGCGAACGTAAACGCAGGTGGGTTTTAATAAACGGAAAGCGAGAGTATTGTACAGTGAAAATGGCTGTCCGACAAGATCACGCATGCGATCTCATCGTGACAGGAAGTATATTTTCAAACCGTTTTCAAAGCGACAATTTTTAATTATTAATAACATCTCAGGGGAAGGTCAGGGTCAGATATGAAGAAAATAGTACATATTTGTTTTTAAATTAAGTAGGCTTGTCTGGCAAATTAGTCACAAAATATTTTTTTTCTTTCCATCTGGTATTAATTGCACCTTACATTTTGCAATACTCCAGCATCCTTCAAACTCACTTTATTTCTCCACATTATTTCCAATACATAATTATGTGTATTGTTTTGTAACAGTCACTTGATTTAAAACTAATTGCATTGTGTTCAAGATCTAATTTCTAATCATAAAAATATCTATTTAGTCACAGATGTAGGAGCTCCTACCACAAATTAATGAAGCAACATCTGATTAACTTAACTAAGTAAATCAAATTCTCTGTAGTAAGACAACAAAACTGACATTAAAAGTTGATGCTTACTTGGATTTGTCTGTTTGTCAACAGAATGGTTGGTGTGATAAACATATCACTTCTGCAGTCAGTCAGAAAAACTGTTGGATGTTTTCTGAAGCCAGATGTTTGATTTCTTCTCATCTGGTTTACCAACTATTCTGGGTAAAAAATAACTCATATAAACTGTAATTCAATGCAGTTTGTACCACTAAACAGCAGTTACACTGCAGTTTTACTCTGTTTCATTCAACCCTAGGTATTTCTAATTAAATTGAACTGTATCTATTAGAATCCGTGTTCATACTCTGATATAATTCAACTTAAATGCATCTGCTATTGTTCACAAAATATGATAAAACTAATATAAGCAATATATTATATGAATTAATCATAAAAAATATAGCATAGCATAGTTTTTATGAATTATTATATTTTTAGGAAATATTTATGTTGCGAAATTAAGAACCTCCTTACATTATTATTGATATTATTATTATTATACATTATTATTATTTTTATTGCATTATTTTCTTTAGCAATCAGTCTGCCTACTACCAGAAGGAGGAAAAAAAACAGCCAAAAAAACAATGATGCCATAAATATCTTGTCCTGTGACAACACTGGGGTATAACCAAACAAGCAGTTAAACATCATGTACAACATTTAGGTGGTAAAAGAATGTCTTGTATCTCTAGCCCCTGGAGTCCTCATCACAATGGCCTGATAAATGATTTTGGCGCTGCCAACTTGGAGGATTGAGGTCGAAACCCCCCTTGTCATAGGAAGGTGCCCTACAGCTATGCAAATCCCCTTATTCATGCAGGAGGTGGTAATTAGGCATAGCAAATTGTGCCTGATGTAAAAGAAAGGATGACAGTAGATGGGAGTTATTATTTATGCTGTAGTCCTTCTTTAATTTCCTCCCATTTGATGGTGAAAGTCTAAATTTAAGTATGCACGACTGCCAAAGCATGCAGTCATTGTATTCTAACTGTTATATTTGTTCAAGTCATAAAATCATAATACACCCTGTTCTATAATGCTGGTAAACAAATCGCTTTTGTTTGACCCATTAACAGAGCAAAACTCTAGTTAATTGAGTTTAGTTAATTGAGTGGACATTTTATGTGAGCTTCAGTACACTATGTAGATTAGATAATGATGTTTGCTAACTTTCTGCATGTTACATTTAGTTGTGAACCACAATTTCTACAAAAATAGCAAGCTTTTCCTAAACTTTTTATTGTGGCTTCACTGTTTATTTGCTTCATTTGTAATGCAATGTTACTCTTTAGCAAAGGCTATCCCATTCCAAAAGGAAACCACAATACTTACTGCATTCCTTGAACAATGTCAATACATTTAGATCACAACAGATCAAAGCTCTAAGGTCCACCACAATGCTAAGTTCCAGTCTGAACAGTATGTTTTTAGCAATGGTTCCATGTTATTGGAACTTATATTCATGTGTACTGTATAGCTAGTTGGTACTGCATGGCAGACACTGCCACTGTGTAACAGGGCAGCTTTAAGGCTTCAAACTTTGATGGATTTATAAAAAGGCAACATTTAGGGGGTCATGCAAATAGTCAAAACCTATGAACAAACCGTGATTACTAGCGCAAAAAAGGAGATGCCAACCTGTTTAAAGAATGTTATAAAATATAAATAATGAAACATATTTATGATGTTTAGTAGTTATTCTACAAACTGAATTGACACGTTATAGACAGGAACCGAAACCAAACAGGTGAAACAGTCAATAACTGAGAAAGGGAATTCAGAGTTTAAATAACCAAACTAATGAGACAGAAACTAAATATAGTGTTAGAAATTCCTAGTCAGAAAACTTTCATACATTTTCCATAAAAAACTGAACAGGAAGTGAGCGAAACCAACACCAAAAAGGCTCCATATCCGGAAGCCATTTTTCTGTCCACTTTGTTACAGAGTACTCCATGCTGCTTGTGAGTTTACCAACAAGGTGCATGTATTATTCTTATATTATCGAAGCGTGAAGCAAGTGTTTGTTTTATTATTTGGTTCTTAATTACTTACTTAATCTGTGTGTTTTCTGTTGTAGTGTAAAGAACCCCTGCATTCATCCCTGCATTCAACCTTCCTAACATCTTGTCATCCAAATGATCTACTAACAGAGTTCAGTAATTTCCCAGTGTAATTATTAATACATCTGACATTTGTAGTTTAAATGTACTAACTTACATCCAAACCAAATGGTTAGATGTTTATATCACTACTGGTGAGTTATACAAAAGCACAACAACTGAGATCACTTTATCTATGTATTTAATGAGTGATGTGGATATGTCTGTGGTGATTATTAGTAGGATTAGCAAAGAATAAAGAAAAGTTTCCTGCTGACCTAATTATTAATCAAAGTTGCAGGATATAAAGTCAAAAACATCTCCAGCACTTATTTATTTTTATTTTTTTTCGCAAATGAGAAATGTTAAGGATTATAATGTCAAATATGAAGCAAGAAATTCTGAAGTAGCAATAGCAAAAAAGATAAAAGGTACAGGACACCCTTTTATTTCAGAAACAAAAGCAAAAATAACACCTGAATAAAAAGGTGAATGAACCTATCTTTTAGTATTTTTTCACCATCTTGAAAGCATAGAATAGCATTTTGAAGAAGACCAGAATTGAACCAGACGTTTCCAATATTCTGGAAACGCAGATTCTGTATCATAGCTGCAAACTTATACAACAGACACCCAGAAAGATTACTTCTGATTAAGAAAGCCCAACAATGGCTTTCAAGAAGAAGGAAAGAAGAATGTCCAACGTGACCAAAGATTGTGGAGTAAGTCAATTTATCCACAATGCTTTAGTGAAGGTATCAGGTTGAGGTTAAGCATTGGCTTTCTTGTGAAAGGCATGGGGAATAAAGCTAATGTACAGTATGTGGCTTTAAACACGACACAGTTGTTGGTGCAGGATGGGTTAGTCTGAAATGTCAGAAACTCCTCATCCGCTCAGTCCTCAGGTACTGCTCTTTATACATTTTCTAGGGTTTAAAGAGAATGGTTCAAAACAGAGAAAATATCCAGGAAGGGGCAGGTCTCTGTGGGAAAATTCCTTGTGGATACCAGAGGTCAGAGAATGTCCAGACTGGCGCAAGCTGATAGAAAGGTAACAGTAACTTGCATTTAATTATGCAGAAGACGTAAACAGAAGAGCATCTCTGAATACACAAAAGTCAGTTCCTGATGCAGCTGGACTACTGCAGCAGAAGACCACAATGAGTGCCTCCCCTGTTAGCTAACAACAGGCAACTGAGGTTACAGTTCAAAGGCTACAATTCACACAGGCTCACCAAAATTGAACAGAAACGTGAAAATCAATAATTGGTCAGAATTTTACAAAACAATTGGAAAGCATGGATCCATCCTGCTATGTATCTAATTGTTTAATGGTTGAAAGCAAAAGGGGCCTAACCTAGTAATACCAACGTTTGCCAAATGAAGTAGTTAGGGAGCGTATAAAGTTGTGTGAACAAGACAGCTAGCTTTATTGGTCTGATCATCAATTTACCTAGATAATGCCCTGCACTATAATTTTCCAGGATCTTTCAGGAGGTAACTTTTAAGACACAATCAATACACTACATTATATTCTATGCTATTTCAATGTAATTAAGCTTAGTAATTAAAGTGAAGCATAAAGTATTTTAAGTATTTAAAAATTCAGGAATATACAGGGCAGGTCAAAAGTAAAATAGAATATTATAAAAATGCATATATTTAATACTGTACACTATTGACTACATTTTAGGATCTTGTGTTTTTGGTGGGATGAGGCTTGGAGTACAGTGGGCTGAAGATGATGAAAGAAAAACAGCTTGAGTGGAGTTGACTGATGCAGACAAATAGCCAACAATAATTGATTTCCAATTGCCTTGTTACTGCTTTTTTCTATTTTACTACTATAAATGAATATTATTTTACTACTTTTTAACCATGTTCATAACAGAAGGTAGCTTTCAAAATATATTCAACACACCACATGACATTGCATGTGATTTAAATGTAATTAATTAATGTGAAGTACAGTATGATGTATTATAAGCATTTAAGCATAATATGCAGGGAATATAATATAGATTAATAATAATGAACTGAAACTATCAGCAATGCTGCTGTTTTTAAATGTATTACATTTCATACAACTCATTTCATTACCTATACCCGCCTTTCCTGTAATGACAGAATGCACTCCAGCTGTCATGGACTCCACACACCTGTGTAAAATTTGATGATCATATTTACCACAGTATTATTTTACTATATTTCAAAGGACATCTTATAATGTTGCTGTGTGCCTGGCTCTTTGACTTCAAGTGTCCTTAAATGTTTCATAGTGTGTATGTTAGTTGACTGGAAAGGAAAGTCCATGAGTCAGCACTTCTTCAGTTTCTTTGAACTGCAAACCATTGTTGAAATGCTTTAATAATATGTCTGTCATGTTATTTGTAAAGAGGAAACATTGCATTAAAATGTATGAAATTGAAAAAAAAAACACTGGTGGGTTTAGTCTTTTGATGTGGTACTGTATATTTCGCTGACAAAGCACTCAATGATTATACTATATATCCATTCAATCACCAAATAAACTGTGTAGAGGTCAGATGCTATGAATCATTCACAATCATCAAACTACATATAATTATCAAAATTTGGATAAATTATTAATTAAACCTGGGTTGCTGTAGTTGTGCAACACCAACACTATCTGCTTTGCCATTCAATAGCATACAACTTTTCTATTAAATAAAAACAGTGCTGATAGACAATGTTAACATAGATGCTTTGAAGCATTAAGCTATACGGTTTAGTGAAATAAATCACTCTCTCAGACTGTGCACAGTTTGATTTTGGTGTGTTGTGATGGATTATGTCCTCTTAGTGGTGCTGGAGGCCATGTTTCATCATGAATTTGATGCTAGTATAGAAAGGGTTTGGCTGATTGTTAGTCCATTTCATGTCTCCTCATCACATTCTGTGTTGCCTGCTTTCAAGTGTGAAGATAATGGTTTCATCCAGCCCCTTCCACACTCTCAGCAGGAAATGATTGAGTGAATTACTGGTCTTCAGCTTTGCATATTAACACTCAATGTTCAAATAGGGAGTGTTGTTGTGTCTGTGTACCAAGTGTTGACCTTCATTTTGCAGCAGCTGCTTTTGGTTGTTCTGTTCACAAGAAGACTCGGCTGTGTTAAGTACTTCTAACACCAGTGGATTTATAACGCTACTGAAATTTCTGAACTGTAACAGGGAACAAGGTATGGATTATTTGCATCAGTTTGTATTGTTTAAGTATAGCAGAATTTCTGTAACCCAGTGCACAGCACACATCGTTTTATATTGGCTAGTGAGTTACAAGTAGAAGTTGATGCCAAAGTGATGTCATTTTAAATCACCTTTATCTCACATCATCTTGCAAAATGTCCTATTATTTTAACGACTACAGATTATTTTTTTCCTGATTATTTGTCAGGATTTGTCTGGATATCTCTTCTTTCCAGTCTGTGCTCATATACATTGCTGTCCTTTATGACTATTACTGTAAATATCAAGTTTTTTAATTAGAGTCTTTTGTTTTAATTTTGTTTGCTTGTCTTTCCCATGAATGCTCAAACTGTGATCAATTTGGTGACCATTCAGGACAATAAATTGTTGCAATCTTGCTGAGACATTCCTGGGAAACCCTTTCTGTGTCGGGGTGATCATTTTTCTGCTGAAAAATGGCAGTTGGAAGCCCGGCAATGTGAGGTAGCACATGGCTGCAGGATGTCCTGCACATACAGTTGCCCTAGTTATCGTACAATTTGGTTATTGATTTTTGTCTGCATGCCCATTTGAGTCACCACTAATTGCATGAAAACAAAGCATCTAGCCACACATTCGTCACCCACCCACTGTAAAGGCAGTAATAAGTGTACCGTCTTTAAGAGACCCTGACTGCACATGTGCACTGTGTATTAGCAGAAAGCATTGTGCTGAACTAGGGAGGACAGGATAACAGGACCCAGCTCATTTATTTTATTTATTATTTTTTTTGTCTGCAAGTTAGACCTCTAAGCTGTGGTTCTTAAGCGCATGTATGATCATCTAGAAAAGCTATAAGAGCAAGTTTATTACGGTTGTTATAGTATATAAACTGAGTAGTGAAGTATCCGCCAACGTGAGTATGAGTCTCCACCTGTTTCACATGCTTATATTTTGTTTGCCAAAGATCACTGCTGTCTGGATTTGAGTGAAAACCTAAAGGATGACTCCAGGCATTTCATCACATGTTCATTGTTCATTCTGGCTTTGCTACTCGTTGAGCATCACCTTGCATGTTCATCCGAAACATTTCCATTGTTTTTTCCAGTATTGTTGTGCTTGCTAATTGAGTGTGAGTGCTAATAGTAGTGAGAGATCATTATGTTTGTATTCATTTTTCATTATTTTCTGTATGCAAAACTATTGTTAGTCTCTACAATTTTTTCGTCTGCCAACAGATGTAACAGGTAGAGCAGAACTCCAAGAACAAAGTCTTGGAGTGTGGCACAGAGGCATGTCTACTAGTTAATGATTTTTTACAAAAAGGACACTAAGTAGTTTCTGAAAGCCTTTTTACAGGGCAGCAGGAGAAGCAAGTTTACACCCACTTGCATCAAGACCTAGTGTCTAATCAGAAAACACATGTAGTAATTTACATACCTGGCTGAGACATAACTGCATGCCAAATTTTGGAGCAATCCTAACAAAACAATTAGACTTATTTATTTGCTAAAATAATCTCATAAGACATATTTTAGTGGGAAAGTATGTAAAACCTTTCTTTCAGTATATTGACACGTTTCTGCAAGAATAACTGTTTCCAAGCATTTTGGAAATTGTTGGGGTTATTGGATTGCTCTCTCCCCCAGCTCTTATTTTAAGCATCTGAACCACTTACAGCTCTTGTAAGAACTGTGACAGACTCTATGTAGATAGTTTAAGCATGAGCAGTGCATGTCTAAAAAGCTATTGGGCAGATTGGCTTCACCTGGAGCCAGATATCAAGCTCTATGCATACCTGTCTATTCTGAATTGAGATGGGTATCCCTACCACCAGCTGTGACAAGAGGTTGGCTGATGTGAGATAACAGCAGTTTGATGGCATGGTGATGATGATTGGATGTAGCAGAAATCTGATGGCAATGATGGGTCCATAGTGCATCTGGACTGAGTCTAGAAGGTTACTCCGGTGCACTGACACCTAATAAACCTATAAAGCAAACATAAAGTATGGCAGTTGCTGGTACCTCAGAGGTTACGCAAAGAGTTTTTTTTCAAGTGGTGGGCATAGGGGATGGGCACTTTGGTGTCATGAAGAGCTGTCATCTCAGACAACAGTGTATTACCATAATGTGCCACTTTACATACTGATTTGTAACAATGGATAGCCTCAGATTTGTCTTAGGTGAGTATACTAATAACTAATAACAGTAGTGTTTTCTGTGTTCTACTGTTCTCTACTATACTTCTAAGGATAGTTTTAGGTAGACACTCTACTGAAAACTCTTTGAGCCATTCATCTATTATTTCATGCTAACCCCTGTATCTATGTTTTGAAATTGTGAGGCATTGCTGACATACCAGTGGTTTTCTGGTCATAAAGAGTGCACCACTAAGAATGCTTAGTGGCTACAGCTAAGGCAGCATGAGTGTAGCAGATATGTCAGGTTTAATGGAGTAGTTGCATTGTGGCTATTGAAACTGGCCATAACAGAGGGGAAGCATTGTTTCAGAAGTGGCTTTGTAATGTCACTGTAGACATTACACTGTAGACTGTAGTGGCTCTTGGCCATATTAGGTGGAAGACAAAACTATGTAAAGCATAGTGTCTTACTGCCAGACTACATATGCTTAACAGGAATGCTGAGCACTAACATATGGTCAGCCGACTGTAGTGCCTACACAACTCGATTCGCAGCAGGTGCAGGTTCATAAATATAGCATTGGGTTGAGTTCAAGGTTCAAGGTACCAAAGTGATCACATCTTTGAAATTTGTATACCAAGCTTGCATGCAAAGATATTCCTGGGCAAACCTTTTAAAATTCTAATGTATTATGTATGAGCTAAAGTGTGTGACTATGTATATACAGTATTTTCAAATGTGTATGTTAATGGAATAGATTTACTTCTGAAAATGAATGTGTGTTACCTGTCAAAAATGTTTTCCAGTAACATAATTACAACTGAAAAGGCCAAGAATGTTCTTTGGGCATAGAGACGAAACCATTTATGTGAGGATATTCACAACAATATAGTCAATAACTGAACAGTTATTGAAATGAATACTTTAATTACAGAGGAGTAACATCACAGCAAATGTAATTAAATGGACCTAAATAGCCAAAGATATATTAATATATTTCCAAAGAAAAAAAGAAAATCTATCAGTTAATCAGTCCAACTTGCTATGATATTGTTGCATCGATTTATCAGCATAGATTAGATTCAAATAAAAGACGAATGGAGCTAAAAAATCTATACAGCTGTTGCAAATTGATTCACATGACAATCTACTTCACTGGTGTGTGTGTGTGTGTGTGTGTGTGTGTGTGTGTGTGTGTGTGTGTGTGTGTGTGTGTAAGAGACAGAGAAAAGGAGCGGGAGAGATAAAGGTTTCTTTCTAGCCAGTTAAAGGCAATAGCAACTACTTTATATGCAAAACTATGCATTACTCTAGCTATGCAGAAAATGCTAGGTTCATATTTAACTAACAACAAAAGAGACAGAGTAGCCTTGTGGATGGATGTCATGTTAAAGTTTAATATTACAATCACAGCACATTATGAACTAATTGAAAAACAAAACAGATAGAACCCAGATAGAAATTTTGGACTGTTGTGCAAAAGTTGGAATGCAGATATGCCACAGACAGGTATGTGATGTGTATACACAGGTATATTACATGTGTGGTCTGATTAGACAATGGGTAATAATGGCACAAGCTAAACGGTAAAATGTTGCCTTCCCAGATATTTACAAAAAGGTTCTCTGAGGCAGCATTTGAGTAGCGTACCTCTTGGTGAGAGCTTGTTCACAGCTAGACATGCCTCTGCGATGCACTCAGACATTTTGCCTAGATGACAGAGGCACATCATTTGACTGAGAGAAGCAGGATATTCATTTCTATTAATTGCTTGCCATCTTTTTGCTGGTTGCATAATTTCGGGTCATTCTGATCTAGGTTTTAGGAGGAGTTGGGAGCAGTGGTTCTGTGAGGGAATATACACATGGTGAACAGGCTCCAGACATCCCAGACAGACAATCAGTAGAGATGATTGTTTGATCCACCAACAAGCATAAGTAGCTCACACAGTTTCTGTCCAGTCCATTTTCAGGTGCTTAGCAGAAGGAAATTTGTGTGTCCCGTCAATTTTGTCAAGTTGTGCTATTAAGAAGAAACCTGTATAGTTACAGACTAGAACCATATAGTCTACACACAGCAGTTTTCCAGTTATGTCTCTGCCGTATTGCAACACTTCCTTCTTCTACCCGGTCATCATCACCTTCACTGGCTACTAGAGAATGACAAAAATGAAAGTAAATAATGAAAAATAAATAATATTACAGCAGCTGACCTAATGAAAATGCTATTTTTATCACAGTAAATCAGTTGTCCTGACCTACTAAAGTCTCCATCCAGCATTCATAAAATTCTACATTCATACATTGTCCATTTTAAAAAGTCTGTTATTGTTAAAGTGACCTACAGCAGACATGGTCTGAATGGTTCTCTCTCTAAATAATAGAGAATTATAAACTTATCTCAAAAAATCCTTTCCTTTCTTTAAAATGATTTCAGTGGCAACCTGTGAAGCTCTAGTAACCTCAAGGCCAAGAGTTAGGATTTAAGGCAGTGCTGGAAAATAATGATGGTGTGCATACAAAATATTGTTGACACTTTGAGCACTATTTGGCCATTTTCGCTTAGGGGTGTACTCACTTTTGTTCCCAGTGGTTTAGATATTAATGGTTGTGTGTTGAGTTATTCTGAGGGCACAGTAAATGTACACTGTTATAAGCTGTACTGACTTCTTTACATGATACCAGTGTCATATCTTCATACAATACAATATACAATTCTAAAAAAATGCTTTAAAAACTAACGAAAAATGTGAGCAAGGGAATGTGTGTGTGTGTGTGTGTGTGTGTGTGTGTGTGTGTGTGTGTGTGTGTGTGTGTGTGTGTGTGTGTGAGAGAGAG
>JAUZST010009056.1:0-13205 GCA_034779995.1 Parotocinclus haroldoi
ATTGTATTACTGTAAAGCTGCTTTGAGACGATGCTACATTGTAAAAAGCGCTATATAAATAAAATTGAATTGAATTGGTAGGAAACCGGAGTACCCAGAGTAAACCCACGGAGACACGAGGAGGACATGCAGACTTAATACGGAAAAGACCCAGGCCGCTCCACCCTGGGATTGAACCCGGGACCTTCTTGCTGTGAGGCAGCGGTGCTACCCACCGAGCCACACATCCTCATATTGTGTTTTAATGAATGTCATTGTTTAGAATAAAGCACTATATGCAAAGTCTCTAAACTATTGTCTGACTATGTATGGTAATGTCAGGTCAGAGTCCATTTTAATCAGTGTCACGTTTCACAGAATGTAATTCAGATGCTAATTGGGGCATGCCTGTATTACAGAGATATTAGCGCTCGCAGAGATTAAGGAGATTATGTGCAGGACAGTGAGTCAGGGATTGCATCTGAAGCTTCAATAAACTTGTGGCAAGGTTTACAAACCAGTGAACCTAATACAAAACAAATGTGCTCACCAACAGTGCAAATGAAGTCCAGCATGTGACCATGAGATTGAGTGGAAAAATCAACGTGTTTCTTCAAGATAAAACAACTAAGCGCAGACAAAACCTTTCAGCACCATCACAGCTGAACGGATTTCAGCAAATCTCTGCAAATATTTAAAAGAAAGTCAGTCACACTGCAGGCAAGGTAATAATAGCACGTTATAGCTATGTGTTTCGTTAAACTAGCAAAGACATCATACTTTACCATGAATAAAAAAATGAATGCAATGAATACAATTTTAATCTCTTCATTTCTCGTTTATGGCAGAGTAACACCAACTTTAATGTTAAATCACATCCCCCTATTTAGTGCTTATCAAGCCTTGATTGTTATGCATCGTGACCCCATGAGCCATTGGCAAGCAAGGGGTCCAGTTGTGCCCCTTTAAATTCTATGTTACCCTCGGCAGCCCGCGGCTCAGTGGGTAACACCGCTGCCTCACAGCAAGTTTGTCCCGGGATCAATCACAGAATGGAGCAGCCTAGGTCCTCCCCATGTCTGCGTGGGTTTACTCCAGGCATTCTGGTTTCCTCCCACAGTCCAACGATATGCGTTAATTGATTACTCTAAATTGCCAATGGCTTTAGTGTGTATATAACTAGTCTTGATGTAGCCTTGTGTATAGACGTAACCGTGTGTGAACCTGAAATGGCAACGTTAAATAAAACAAACAAACAAAAACCCTTGTTACCCTTAATTGTTCATATGAAAACGAAGATGTCCATGTCCTTAAAGGTTAGCTTGGTAAATTACTAGCCTCAGGCATATGTTTCGCCGTTGCCTAGCAACAGACTTGGCTTCTGAACCACATTTAAACGTTTATGTTGTGAATAAATCCTGATTAACTTGTTATTTTAAAAAAGCTTATTGTAGACACAATGAACTTGCAGCATGCTAGGCACGGGATCGGTCGCCATGTTAATGAAATGAAGTATTTTTATCGGAGACGAGCATAAATTGATTGAAGTTCTGCTGCTACAACAGCCTTCATTCTTCTAAAAAGGCTTTCCTCTAGATTTTGGAACATGATTGTGAGGTTGGGTTCTGATGTTTAGACAATAAGCCCTGGCTTATTTTTTCCATTCCTGTGCATTTTCAAGGTGTCTGTTGGAGCTGTGCTCAAGTTCTCAATCCAAAATGGTAAACCGATTGTCTATGGACTTTGTTTAAGACCAGCAGAATGTTGATGAACAATCATGTTGGATGACTATAATTGTGTCAAATTGAGAGTCACTGAGGTATCAATACAACCCAAATCTACTACCACTGTTTGTCTACAGAGTACCCAGAAATATTTATACTGTGAAAGGGTTGCTGAAACACCAGAGCCTAATAGTTAGATGTGGTGTCCACAAACGTTGTCAAAAAACATTGTCTATACATTGTGTTAAGCCACAATTACAACATTACAAAATGCTCACTTTCTAACATGAACTCTACCAGGTTCTTAGAATAATATCTGTTTCACATAGTGCCGTTCTCATAGTGGTGTGGCTTTGTATTGTATAAACCTTTACCTCTATACTTGAATTATACGGTTTGTCTGAACTTTGGAGGATGAGGAAATCCTGAGGAACTCTGCTCGTTGACCCTCATCCCTCACTGGATGCTCGGCTCTTCCTCTTTCTCCTTCTCCTCCTACTCCTCCTCAGAGCTGTCAAAATAACTTCCTGAAAGCAAAAACATTTTACGCCCTTATATAGAGTCACTTACAATTATGGCTCTTTTTCAAATGTCATCAGTAACAAACTTTGGAGCTTAGATTTGAATTAGTAGTTCAAATGTTTAATGGCTTTTGACCACTGACTTTTGATCATAATTACCCTAATGTAGACACATCCTATTAAGCCTGTATGTGGTGCCCAAACCAGCCAGAGGACTTCTGTTATATCAAGGCAGTGGTGGGTTAGTGTATTAGCTGACGTGATGTTTTTCACTCAATCACTCACCCAGTTTCCATACAATACTAAAATCAGGGTCACAGGATTTGATAGGACTTAACCGGTAGCACAGGACGCAAGGTGGGAACCAGCCCTTGGTAGGGCACCAGTTCATTGCATGGGATATGCGCACACACACATCCACAGTCTAACTGCCTTACTCATACTGGAACACTCTCAAGACTCCAGGTGGGTCTTCGGAATGTGGTTCTAAACCAGAGTACACAGAGATAACCCACACATGAACTCCACACAAGCAGCAACCAAGCCATGATTTGAACCTAGGCCTGTGGAATTATGATTCAGAGGTGCTGCGTCATCGTGTAGCCCTGTGATTTTGGTATAAAAAAACCCTGGTTTGCGGTTGACAGGAGCACAAAAAGCCAGTCATGCCTGTATGTGGTGTCTGACCCAGCCAGAGAACATCACTGTGAATTGAACCCAGGTCATGGCACCATCTGAGCATCTTCATGTGATGCATAACATAGTCTCTGAAACGTATTATATGATATTATTTGTCTCACACAGCCACACGATTTGGGGTCGATCACCTGCTTACTGTCTGTGAGGAGTTTGTGAGAGAGAATAGGCACAGGATTTACAAAAGGTGAAGTAGCCAGTAACAATACACAGTCCATATAGGAACGCAACACAAAGCACAATTGATTTAAATGTAATAATATGGTTAGGTTTGCAAGTTCAGAGAATAATTATGAGAGAGTCGTACAGTATACATTTCCATAGGTACGTATTTATGATTGCATTCGGGAGATTAGGAGGCCACAAAGAAGGACCTTATCTGGCCTGTCTGAAGGTTTCTCAGATTCAGGATTTGTTGATCAAAGCTTTGAAGCGTTTGAAGAGCAAATTTCAAAGCCACTGAAGTGTTTTTTTTCTGGGGACAGATATTTAGTAGTCGTGATCTAGCTGAGGCCGGGTTATATCGTAATGAGTTTGTACTGATGCTTCAAACCTGGAGAGAATCTGAATGACATAAAGAGCGTGACTGCAGCATGTTCTCTATTAATAAGAGTAAGAATGTAACCCCAAATCAGACAGTAGAACTCAAGATATTTCATTTTATCTGGTAAGCTTCATTTAATATGTTCAAAAACATGAACAGGATGGGCAGAGAATCTTCAGTGTGTGAGCAAATGCATCCATTCGTTAAAATGCTTAAAAATGCTTGTATCGCACTGAAAGATTAGCATATTTCTCCCTCTACATTGCATAATATCATTAAACAAATCTGGAGGAATTTCAGTGCATGAAAGGCAAGACCAAAAGTCTAAGCCGTGATCTCCGATCCCTGAGACGGCACTGGATCAAGAATTGTCATGCATCAAACGCTGATTGAATCACAAGGGAATACTTTGGCAAACCTTTGACAAGCACTACAATTTATTCACAAATGCTATTTAAAACTGTACTTTGCAAAAAAAAAGTCTTTTGTTAACCATGTCCAGCATCAACTTCTCTGGGCTGTGAGTGTATGTATATACACTGCTCACAAACATTTGAAAAGATTTCATTATGGGAGATTTCATTTTGAAGTTTCCCCTAATTTTTAAGAGCAGTGTATATACTGCATATACATACATACACTCAAAAATGAGGGAATACGTCAGAATGAAATATCATAATAACATTTCTGTGAGCAGTGAATGTACATACACCTACGAGTGTAATTTTCATACCAGAAATTCAACAAGGTGCTGGAAACAGTCCTCAGAGATTTTGGTCCATAGTGACACGATAGAATCACGCGTTGCTTCCAAGATGTGAGTCACCTGTTGAGCCACATCCCAACTGTGCTCTATTGGATTGAGATCTGCTGAGTGTGGAGGTCATTTTAGTGCAGAGAACTCGTTGTAATGTTTAAGGTAGGTTTTGCACTTTCTGTAAGTACTTCTTACAGTGAGGCTACGCCAATGTGCAGGTGCTTCAAGCCCAGATGCTAGACTATAATCATTTGGCTCTTGCCAAAATATGGTAATCCCATTCTGGTTTGTGGAGAGCTAAGGCCTGTGTGGGTACCAACCACGGATAGCGTCCCAGTCCATCGCAGGTTACACACACAACACACACCACAGTCTGTCATCATCCCTTGGACAGTTCAGAGACCAGCACTGAATGTGGAAGGAAAACAGAGTATCTCCAGGGAACTTCAGACATCGGGAAAACGTGCAAAGAGGCTGTGATATGACAGCGCTAACACCATACCGCCCTGCTACCTGTTCTGAATGTAATGTTTCTCATCTATGGAAGATCCTCAAATAACCATGACCACTTTAGACAGTTTCCAGGATAGTAAAGGTTTATAATTGGTTCATGGTGCTCTTAGTTTTGCAAAACATCATTTTTACTATAGTCACAAATATCGTGACTCACCATGGCAAAAGAGAGTGGGGGGAAAAAAAAATAAACAGCTTTTTAAATTATTTTGGTGCCATCTCAGAACAAAGGCCCGGTGGAAAATAATTACTATAATAATACAAGCGCATAGAGATTTTATTGTTTTCATGGAAAAATGTCTTGCCGGAAGAATGCTGCCAATTTGGAACGTAAGGTAACGGGGAAACATGGCTCTAGTCTACAAAATGGATTTTACATTGTTCAGCCACAAACACGACTTCACCTAAACAACAGGCTAAGGAAACAGGAAGCGAGGACGAAGGTAACGCACTTGTTGAAAAGCAGCATCGCAGATGAAAACGACTTTATCTTCAGTAAAAGTGAAGGCCTTGAAAACATCCTTTTGCTTCTAAATGGCTTTCAATGTGCTAAATCTAAAGCCATTTTAAAAAAATCCTTCTGTATGCTGCTTAGCTCTGTGTCATGACATGTGACTGATCTGCACAAGCAACAGTGCCATCGCCAACACAATATTATGATCAGGTTAACATGAATCCACACTATATGGGCAAAAGAAATTCAGATATTGCATTTGGTACTCTTGCCACAGTTGAAAAAAAAACAAGCACCATGCAATTGTCCTTAGTTTTATATTCTATATTATATTATACATCACATAATCTCTAATTTATTACTCTACATATTATTGTATTTTATTTCAAATAGTATATGTTTTCTCGGTTATGACTTATTGAACTTTTGTTTTTAAACTATTGCTTGAGATCGTGTGCCATCGCGAGCAACATCACGGCTGGATTTAACTACAGTGCGCGACTTCGGCTAGAGCCTGCGACGAAATCCCGGCTGTAACGTCATTCGAGAGAACACCCTCCATCTCATCTTCTGTAGCATAAATACAGCAGTTTGTACAACAAAAAATATGCAAAACAAACCAAAGAAGCCATGAAGTTCATACTGAATATGCTTAATACTGAATACTGAATATGCTTAATAATACTGAGATACTATCTAATAATACTGAGACACTATCTTCACCATAAAATAGGTCCACAACAAATAAGCTGTTGCTATGCAACGGTAACAATCCCTACCCAGACTTTGCACTAGAAGCACTGGACTGGTTTGACCTAGATACACCAGACCCCCGTGACTTTCTACCAGTAGCACCGCTCTGGATTTACCTGCTTTTCTAAAGAGGCTATCGAAAGACTGTTGGGTCTTCAGCCAAGGATGCTGTTATTGACATATTATGGTCGCTTTTTGCATAAAGCAAATGAATTGGCTACAAGCACAACTTGTGTCGTTCATGTCGTCATCTGTGTGTGGGGTTATTCTTTTAGAATGCATGTTGTCTCATCCATCATTCAGCAAAATGTCCTGTTTATTTACTTATTTGTGGCAACCATGCTTCTAGAGGCATTCTGGAGCTTTCAAATCTAGGCCCAATGCCCTATGTGATCAAGCCTGGGCTGAGAGTGGCAAGGGAAAACCCCCTAAATGACACAAAAACTGACCCTGCCTAGATATTCACACTAACCTGCTTGTCTATTACAGATCCACTCTTCCCGACCTAGTGCAGGTCTACAATTTTCTTCCTAATGTCCTTGAACAGCTCTTTGTTTTGGCCATGGTTGAGTTTGGAGTCTGACTAGTTGAGGCTGTGGACAGGTGTCTTTTATACAGATAACGAGGTCGAACATGTGCCATTAATATAGGTAACGAGTGGGGGACAGAAGAGCTTCTTAAAGAAGAAGTTACAGGTCTGTAAGAGCTGTATTTGGGTGACCAAATACTTATTTTCTCCCCATAATTTACAAATATATTCTTTAAAAACCCTACAATGTGATTGCCTGGATTTTATTCCTCATTCTGTCTCTCATAGTTGGAGTGTACCTATGATGAAAATTACAGACCTCTCTCATCTTTCTAAGTAGGAGAACCTGCACAATCAGTGGCTGACTAAATACTATTTGGCCCTATTGTTTGAATTTTGTTACCTCATAAATAAGTTTATATTAGTAGTTTAACTAAACAGAAGCTAAAGTGCTAGCCTTTGAAACAAAAGGTCCAGGGTTCAAACTCTACCTCTGTCAAGCTGTCATTATTGAGGCCTTGAGCAGAATATGAACATCTGTTAAATGACTAAATGAAACTGGAAGCTCCAGAATATAAGACAATCCTGACCAGGATTAGTGGTGTTCATAGAGAAGCTTGATTTGCTTTTGTTATAGGTATGGATCTGACAGAAAGTGCGTTCAGCGTGAAATGTGTCACATCTTCTAGCCCACATGAATTTACTGAGTTATGTTGCATCTTGCTTTTTCTGGCCTAATGGGAGCCATGCCTTGGAATGAGAATGCTTTTCTGGCAGATCGAAATAGCTGCTAGTGAGCTTTTGTCCATTTTAAGCATTTGGTTTTAAAAATAGGAGTCCAAGCTTGGCAAGGATGGTAAGTAAATTTTATTTAAAAAAAAAAAAAAAAAAACCTCAGAGCTTTTCTTGTTGAGATGAGTCATGCAGCAGTCTGCAGAATTCGAACAAAGAACTAGATGGCCTGTGAAAACCAGCTCAGTGAGCAAACAGCATTTCCGGAGCTTATCTGCTTTCAGACAGTGTGTAAATGGCATGAAATTGCTCTTAACTTCAAAACCTAACAGTTCTTATTGTGGAAACAAATATAGTCGTGACAACCTCGACTCGACCCAGTGGGTAAAAAAGAATGGTGTTTTTCTTTTGCTGATTGTGTGTGATCAGCTAAAGCTTATGAGCTGTTTTTAATAGGTGTTACATTTCAGCTTAACATGGCTGGGGTTGTTGTCGTTGTTGTTTTTCTGCTAATAAAAGCCTCTGACCTTGATCGTGGAGTAAATTGCGGAAAAGGGCGTATCCAATGTCTGGATCCTGTTTGTATTTGACATTGTTTTGGGAAACAGCTGTTATGCCTTGTTGAAACGAGGTTGTGATGTCATTTAATGTTCACAGAAACGTTCTTCGAGTCATGGCGTGGTACGACTGACATCTGTTTAATGCCTGTGTATGTTTATGGCGTTTAAAACCCGTATCCTAGTTATAAACTGTACTTTTATACCATAGCCCCACTCTGGTCAGGGTTCCAGGGGCTTCAGTACCAATTAAAGTCAAAGTGAAATGTCTGGATATAGTGATTTAACCACGAAGCATTACAATTATTCCCAAAGCCCTAATTGAGCCGGGTAACAGTCAAGTCCGATTTATTTCTATAGCGCCTTTTACAATGGAGCTTTAAAAACGGTCAAAGCAGCTTTAACATTTTATATTATTTTCTAATATCTAGGGCAAATCCCAAATGGAGGCAGTTCTTGTAGGATGCTCTTCACTTTCATTTTGAAATATTCCCTAAGTTTTGTGAGCAGTGTACTTACTTAGGGTGCCAGGCTTTCCCGAAATGTTAAAAGGAAGAAACCTTGGACGGACCAAGACTCAAAAAAGGACCCATCCTCCTTGGGTGGTAATGTAAGAATTACATTTTATTAAATTTAAATTAGCTAGTTTGTAGTAACAGTTCAAGCACAGAAACTAAGTCATCATTACCAGATATTGATTATGTTATAAAATACTGAATAAAGGTTTTATTGAGCAGCCTATATGATATATGTAGCAATTAAACCTAACTAATACCTTACCTAATAAACAGGTTTATAGTCATTTTTTAACAAACAGAATAAAGGATGATATTCAAATTTTGATATTTTTTTAATCGAATAAAATTTAGAAACAGAATTAAAAGATTTTAAGAAAATATGCTACTCACAAAAATTATTTCAAAATGAAATATCCTCTAATTTTTGTGAGCAGTTTAGTTATGCTCATACATGAACGACTTTAAACTTCCCCTGCTCGTGGAGTCACAGAGATGATTGGCTATTGAGGTGACCGCACCGATTTTGTTTATTATTAATTTGTTTTAGAATTTTCTAATAATTGTTAAGACCTCTGGCTTTAAAGTGAACAGACAATCGAACATAAAATTATTTTAAGACTTACCTACTAGATGCGTGGTACTCACTATAAGTAAAATGATTGTAATTCTATTCAAGTTTGTATCTATTAAATAAAAACGGCAGTAATCCTCCAATGGGGTCCTCGAGTTTCAATTTTGCCGAGTGTTGCTAATTTAATAATGATTTACAAACAGAAAAGTGATCTATGAGCAGTTTCATTCGTATTTTCGTGTACCATGAGCCTCTGATTTATTTGTCATTTTGTAATAAGTAATGCAAGTTTAGTAATTGTCTAGACGTCACTGTGGTCTCCGGGATAAGCTTTGAATTCTCGATCAGCAGTTCAACAACATGGACAATTTCACGTTTATGTGCAGGGTAATAAACCTGTGCCCAGATATGACATCAGGTTTTTAATGGTTTCCCCATTTGCGATCGCACTGACTAAGTGTCTTTGCACCTTTTCCTTTCAGTCACAGGCAGTCTGTAACGTGTTGGGACATTCCCACGAGTGTGATTGTGCCTCACGCATGCAGATGGCTGATATTTAGACATCCTTGAAAGTTACTTGACCACCAACTTTGTCCATAATTTGTTTTTATTATAAACATAGTCATGTCTATAAATGGTGAAGTTTTAAATATGAATAACCCCATCAGCCATTGGCATTCAGTTGCTTACTGCTGCTATGTGAGAAGCATTTAATGAACGAAGAAGACTAACTTTTGCTGTAGAGCTTTAAACATGCATGAAGGTAAGCATAAACACGACCATTAGCTTTGTTTCCTAGCTGACTAGCATGTAAACACAGTCGAGCTTCCACTGCAGTGGGTTCTCTTTGTATGATTTGTTAGCTATATTAACCCTGATTCAAATCAGAACTCTATTTATAGGGTGCCTGACTACAGTTAGTTGGAATTAAAATGCATTTAATATGTAGTTTAATGTATTATTTCTGATGTTTATGGCTAGCATGATGAATAAGGACTACAGAGGTGCAGCGGTTCAGGGTAATACTAACCAGAAGGGGGCAACACTCATGTAAGATTAACTGTTTCTAAAGTGCTGTGAGTGAGTGTATAAGTTGTGTTTACGTGCTACATGATGGGGTTGGAGCTCTGTCTATGCTATTGTGCTACCAACTGGTCACCGGATTTCCTGTGACTAGGATTAAGTGAACATGATTAAGGATTCCTAGAAATGCCACGTTACCACTGTTGAACACTTGGCAAGAACCTTAACCCACAACTGCATGGTCTGTGTCTTGTATTAATTACAAGTAGCTCCGGGTAGTTCTTGCTAGAACCTCATAGAACCATGGGGTTCCTGTAGATTTGTCAACTGTACATGCACGATGTGAATCTGCCATTCCACGACATCCCAAAGGCGATCTATTGGATTGAGATCTGGTGACTGTGGAGGCCTTTTGAGTACAGAGAACTCTTTTCAATAATTTTTAAATAATTAGATCTTTGTGACATGGTGTGTGATCCTGCTGGAAGTAGCAATTAGAAGATCCAAATGGGATGCACATGGTCATGTAGGCTGCGATGTTTAAACGATGCTCAGCTGGTGTTAAGGGGCCCAAGAAAATAATCACCCACACCATTAAACCACCAGCACCAGGATGGATGCACGCTTTTATGTTGTTTATGCCAAATGTCACATCAGATATGGAGACTCACCAGACCAAGCAATACTCATCCAGTCTTCTATTGTCTATTTTGGTGAGCCCATGTGAATTGAAATTGAACTGGAGCCTAATTGGCCTGTTCTTAGCTGACAGGATGTGGGATATTCTGCTCTTCTGCACAACTCGGTTGTAATTAGTCATCAATTGATTTACTGTTGCCTTTCTATCAGCTTGATCCCATCTGGCCATTCGACTCTGGCACCAGCAAGACATTTTCACCCAGATAACTGCCCTGACTGGAGTTCTTCAATTTTTCTGACCATTCTATGTAAACAGTTGAGTTGGGTGAGCATGAGCAGTTTCTGAAACATCAGCTCGACTAGCACCAGCAAACGTGGATTTCAATTGCAATAAATCTGGGTGAGTCACACACTTTATTTTGAATATTTATAAAAGATTAAAAAACAAGATTTATTATGAGAACAGGCTTTATATTAGGCAACTTTCTGGAGGGATACTTGAAGTGGTCAAATCTGATATTTTTATAAAAGTATTTGGCTTGATTTGTGCTGTGTTAACCTTTCTGAATACTGGAGTGAAGGGACAATGGATAAGAGGACCATGTAAAACAATCCAACAGTCGAAAAACTTCCACAGGCTGTTTATTCATGCTTATGGTACCCTGTAGGATAAACTCATCTAACTTTAACTTTCTCTAAACATTTACATAGTAGCTGTATTGACAGCATGAACTTTTATTTGGATTTCACTGCATATAGATGCATCTCATCAGCAAATCCTCACCAGGAGACTCCATGAGTGATCTGATCTCCATAATCGTTTCAGGGATTTCCAACGGCCCACGCTTTCAGTGACTCACACTCAGAGGATCTACCCCAGCCTACCATTTATGGCCTTGTTTCCTCTCAATCCTCCTTTTTCTCACTCATTTTAATGTATTTCTGAACTGGCAATGAGTCAGTGGTGTTCTAGTGAACTAACGGCCGTGTGGGAGTGGGTTGCCCTCTGCTCGTGGCCTACTATCACTACTTTAAGGGTATTTCTCTCTGTATGAGCAACATACTGATTTACATTACATAAGAATAAACTATGATTCAGTGAAGGAGCCACATTAGAATAAAGTCAATTCCAATAGAATACATGACAGGGAGAGGTGTTACATGAGCGTTCTATTCAATTGTCTCATTAGGAAGCTACATGTTGGTCGAACACCTCACATTTTGGCATTTGGAGCTGGCAGGAAAAAAGGATGATGCTAGGAGCATCTGATGAGGATGTAGGAGGCTTCCTACCTCAGAGGAAGCAGGGGATCAGCTGAAGGATGCAGTGCTGTGGCCCAGGTATCCTGTGAGAGGAAGGCTAGAAGTGGGAACAGGAAGACTTTTGCTTAAAAGAACTAGTAATGTGGAAATTGTTTTTCTTACATCAAGCCAAGGAGCTTTTTTGGAGGCGTATGAATACAACTTGCACCTGGAAAGTTTTCCGTCTCGTTGAGTTACTTGTTATATTTAACATCTGCAGTATACTGAGAAGATTTGGTGTGCACAGACGGATTAAAATGAGAATACATGTCAAATTCTTTGAGGATAGAGTGCTGAAAATGATAACTATTAATCTTAAGGTTGTAAGGGGCATGTGCCAGGTCGTAGAGCACCACAAAATACATGCCTACATGCCTTTCATGTTCATGTTCCAGGCTGCAAAGCATGTAATGTAACACCTGTTTCTAAGAGGCAGGGATGAGTGCAGGGTTTGTGAATCTTCACAAATGAATCTCTATTCATATTTATTTTCAAGCTCCATACTTACCAAACTATATTTGGATATACTGTTATTTTCAGGCCATTTCTGAAATAAAGTCTGCTCTAAAATGACTGTTTTGTCTGTCTGTTTCACTCTCTATTGGCAAGCTTTTAGGAATGAAAAGCCAGGAAGCTGTCAGGATGCCAGTGATAGGCTGTGATGATTTTTTAATGCTATTCTTAGCTTGGCTCAAATCTTAGCTGTGTTCCAGGAGTGCTTTCTGGTCAAGTCAAGCATTACCTGCAAGCCTGGCTTGCTGTGTCAGGGGGAGGGGAGGCTGGCCATAAGATCACCCCTTACACCTGCATCCTGTGTTCTCTGTAGATAGGTGGCGTTGCGACCCTTACAGGAAAAGTTGGAGTTAAAACACCAAAAGATAGCACTATACAGCCACAGGGCAGCCAAGGCATCATGATCAGCAGAACGATACATTATTGATGCAAAACATTAATTTTATAAGACGCTTTTGGAGAAACTGCAACTGTTGTATTGCATGCCTTGAGATGGAGAAAGTTAGTGTGCTTATGTGATGGCGACTGCTGTCACATAAAAATGACTGAAGTATACAAGAGAATTCGTTTACAACCCTCATCAATTCTGTCCTATTGGCTAATAGTGTTGTTTCTATCGATGTAGAATGTAGAGGAGTGCAAATAGGAGACCATTTCAGACATAGCCTTAGGGCCCTTCACAGGGTCAATTAGTGAGAAGGCAAGAAACGACCAATACTTCTGTTTAATGAAAGCCAAAAATGCATTACCAGACAGTATTTCAAATAAAATGGAAGATCTGCAAGATGGATCAGAAGCAAGAGAATAATTCAATTCAATTCAATTTTATTTATATAGCGCTTTTTACAATGTAGCATCGTCTCAAAGCAGCTTTACAGTA
>JAUZST010009057.1:0-13205 GCA_034779995.1 Parotocinclus haroldoi
GTGTGTGTGTGTGTGTGTGTGTGTGTGTGTGTGTGTGTGTGTGTGTGTGTGTGTGTGTGTGTGTGTGTGTGGAATATGGATATGCATACTGGATTATGGACCAGAATGTTCAGGGTTCAAACCCCACCTCTTCCAAGCTTCCACTGCTGGGACTGTAGAACTGTATCAATTGTAAGTTGCTCTTGATAAAGGCGTCTGCTCAGTGTCTGTAAATGTAAATCATTCAAAAACCTATAAAGTTACCACAAAATGCCACCAGCAGAAAGTGTAGAGCATATTTTGTGTTTGGATAGGCATGTTTAGTCTGTCACATACAGGTACATGTATGAGTAATGTCAGCTAACTCTAAATCTACGGACTTATGTTGTACCACATAAAGTAGTTTACATAGTTTGCACGTGTTTGATTAAAAACCTAGCAAAATACGGAGGATGATTTTGCTATTAAACAAACCTGAACCTTAAATGTTTAATTAAACTGTAAGATGTAATATTGGCTGTGGTGAAATCATTTACACAGTACAGTGCTACTGGTAATCGTTAAGAATCCTCAATATAAAATTATAGAATTGTTCATATTAAATTGTATTCAAATATGAGCTTTGTAATGAAAACAGTCAAGTCAAATTTATTTATATAGCACTTTTTACAATGGAGCATTGTCTCAAAGCATCTTTACAATATTATATTATCTTAAAATGCTAATCCCAGATTGAGCAAGCCTAGGGCGACAGTGAAAGGGAAAAACTCCTTGAATATACAAAGAAGAAGAATAATGAGCCCTCAGTGGTATGTTATTGGAGGTGTATCGTCTCCTAATAACTAAATAATGGAGGGTGTTATTGCATTCTGGTGTGGCCCGGGCATGGAGGGACTGGTTTCTGTTGATGAAGACCAGTCGAATTATGTTGAGGTGAAGGAACATTTAAGCGTGTGGTCCTGGAACTGGTACCGGAACACCGGTAAACAGAAAATACAAGGTAAATTGAAAGGAATTTGGCAGCCACACCTGCTAAGAACATATGTTATGTTTTGGACAATTGCTGGTCATGAAACGCTGGGCTAGTGAGAATGCTTGTCACAGATGCTGGTATGGTGGCATTTATCGGTTGGTACGCTGTTAAGGTTTGCCAGATAATCATTCTGCTGATCTGCAATAACATGATTTTTGCTTTTGAAAATCATGCTGGTGTCTGTGTTAATGAGCATGCAGTCATTCTCTATTTAGTCCCAATTTCCAGGCTGTTCCATGCTAGTTACGCTGGTTAGCACTACCCAGAAAAATATGTAATTTCATAGTAAAACTGCAAATTGCTTGCCCGTTTTATTATGAACTTTCACAGTTTGACCAGTTCTACTATAAATTTTTGATGGTAATTTGGCAACTTCATGGTTCCACTGTCAATTTCATAGTACAACTCTAAACTTGGTTGAATATGAACTGATCATAAGTTATTTCACAGTTGAATTGTGGATTTTGATAGTAATTTGTTTACTTTGTGGTTCTTTTGTCAAATTTCACAGTAGGCCTACCTTTTTACCTGAGTAGTTCAGTGTTAAGTTAGCTAAATTACTGTTTCTACCGCTGATCAGCATACCAGTAACTAAAACACAACACAACGCTCTTTTTAGCACGGCCAATCCATGGTAGGTTTAGCAATACAGTCTAGCTAGCATGGAAATAAAGCTATGCATGTTAGCATTTCAAAAACAGCTGTATTACTTGTATGCACAATATATGATAAAGACGATTTCTTGTCATTGTATGATTTAAACTCATAAGAACCTCAGTCAGTGCCAGTACTAAAGCATAAATGAAGTGTAATGTAAGTAAGCAATGCTAATTATTAGCGTTTTCACTTGATGTTTTTCACTCACACCCTGTTCCTTGTAAAAGAAATTGAATGAATCAGTGTGTAGCCACTGCAGTCCCTTTATTTAATGCAAATTTGTATGTAGAACTACTGAATTTATTACGTGTTTATTTGTCTCGCTGTTCCAGCCCATTTTGAGACCAGATTTATTCCTCTGAGAAGGCATCGTTTCACACATTTAATAACACTAATATTAAAAACCGTGCTTCCGTTTCGTGATGAGCTTTAGAGATGCTTGCCCTCTTGCTCTCTGGTACACAATGTTAGACAGTTAACACAGATACGAGCATGTTAGTTTAGCCCTTTGCTACAGGGCAAGTGTGTGAGTAGTGATCTATTGCTAAGCCGTGGCTTGTCATTCCTGAGCTGAAGGAAAACGTGTCGTATTTCAGCACTAAATACGAATAAACCCACTTATTGTGACAGCTAATCCCCTGAAACAACCAATTTCACACAAACGTTCACGTCTGTCAGCCATTTACTACACACACACACACACACACACACACACCACATGCTTTCCTCACAGAGCAAGGACACTCAAAGTGGTCAGATCAAACATGAAAAGCCATTTTTGTGGTAATGTATACATTAATTTTTTTCATATATGTATTGCAATACACAGTGTCCAACTGACAGAAAGTTAGTGAGGGGCAGTAGCTTATAATAATTACATAATTTATTTCCTGTGTGTTCATAGTTATGTACATTTAAACATTTTAGTTTACATGCATTTCAGTCCCTTATTGATCTGTACAGTACTGCACAGAAGTCGAAGGCCACCATTAGATTTGTTGTTTTAACAATGGCATAATGACCATATGTAACATGTTGCTAAATTATTATACCTAAAAATACCAAACATGGATTCATCACTTATCTTGAGCTTTAACATCTCATCTGCCATTTCACCTTGCTTGTTCATAGGTGCAACCCTTCTAAAAAGACATGTATAGATCAAGCGTCTGTAGAAGGGTCAACTTGGAATTCTGATGGAGTTGCCAGATTCTGATATTGCTCAAGTGTAAGGGCAGGTCTTGCAAAATGTTTGCCACTAGGCTTGTAGATTATATAGGATTTTTTAAAATTTTGTTCGTTTTCTAAGTTGTTTTTCAGTTTTTAACTGCATACAAATTTCCTGTATTTTCTGGATGTATTCTAACACAGAAAATTTGGAGTTTGGTCATTATACCACTGCTTAAACATTACTATGTGTAATCAAATGGTGGTCCCATACGAATGGAAAGAGACACACGTACCAGTAGGCTGAACTGGCATGGGGAACAATATTGGGTCAGTGCTTTAGACTGCTAAACAGAAGGTTGTGGGTTCAAATCCTGGCTAAGCAAAAGTGGAACTGTTGGGTTTTTGAAGAAGGTCATTTCACTTCAACTGTTCAGCTCAATTGCGAGTTTCTTTAGGTAAATGCTGTAAATGTAGTTTCCTGTGGTGGACTGGCATTCTCTCCAGAATGCCGTTCCAATTTGTGCCTGTTGTTCCTGCCATAGCATCCAAACTCACTGTGATAAAAGATAAATAAACGCACACAGTATGCACAACAATACATGTGGAGTCCTTTACAAGCTTTAAGTGGTGGCTCACGGTTGAGCTTCTTGATTATTGACTAAAAGGGTGAAGGTTTAAGTATCAACATCGCCAAACTGCAACTGTTGAACCCTTGAGCAATACTCTTAACCCCTCTTTGTTTGAATTGCACCTTGTTAGATAGTATCAGTTCTATGTTCCTGTGCTAAATGTTGCAAATGCTGCTTTAGCATGTCTATATATGTACACACACACACACACACACACACACACACACACACACACACACAAACTAACTATTAATATATATGTCCACGTAGGTCACATTATAGGCATGCAGATACTGACTCTTATCTGTCGCTATAAAATTTGACAGACGTCATTTAAACTTCACTCTGTAAACAGGAGGCTATCATAGTAACACTACTGACCAGATTTGGTTGGTGGATCATTCTCATTCAGTAGTGATACTGACATGGTAGATATTTAAACACTTCATTACTGAGAATAATCAGCCAAATATATCACTCCAACTGCATACTGGGTTTCCATACTGTCACTGATAAAAGGCTAGAGGAGGAGCAACTCATTGTTCACAGCTATACTATCTAATTCAGCAAGCTAAAAGTAAAGGTTAAATGATCATTATTTTAACCCAGTGTTCTAAACCCTCAGTAACACTGTTCCAAACACATGTATGGCATGTACAGAGTTCCAAAAAGGCTCCAAAATTAATTCACTAATTCATTTATTTAAATTCTTTGTCGCTTTAGATTTGGCAGACAGCTTGTGCCTAGCTGACGGCACAGGGCACAAGGCTGGAACACTTCTAGGAGTGTAGAGACACCAATTACCTAACATGAACGTATTTTGAATGTATGAGGAAATTTGAGTACCTGGAGTAATCCCACGAGGACACAGAGAGGACAGTCAGGATCCTGGAGTCAATTACTGTCATGCTTATTTTCAGTGTTTTTAAGAAAAACAATATTATCATCATTATTACTTTGTAAAAAAAATAGAAAAGATTAAAGTACACTTCTGTCTTATCATCTCCTCCAACAGAAAATCTGTGGATGAACTTGAAGCGAGCAGTTCATTGTCGCTCACCTCAAAGCAAGATTGAACTTGAAAAGTTCCACCAGGAAGAAATTTAAATTCTTGGAAAGGCAATGGAATTGTAAATATGCCATAAACAAACTGATGACTGTAATTAAAGCTAAAGGATTTTTTTTTACCGCTTTCCCAGTTCTGTAGTTCTCACAATTCTTGTTTTTATTAAATTAACTTTAAGAACTGTTGCCTTGATTTTAGAATGAAAGACAAAAAGTGACTCCAAGGGTTTTGATGATTTGAACATTGGTTCAAATTGGTTATACATTACTATAAGCACTGTAATGTATGTTAGTTCATTATTTTTACACTGTCGATGCAGCAGTTCACATTACTCCACTAAAGCCTAAACAGAGGACAGAAAGAGAAGCTGCTCCTAAAATAGCCATCCTTACCACATACGAACATCAGCTGTACCAGTTTTATTGGTACGTGTTGCCAGAGTTAAGGAAACACCTTTTACATTTACATAGTCAGAATTAGCTGGACTTATCAGACATTAGAATGTTCAAACGTCACACCTTCACACATGACCGCATTTTGACGGTGAAAACTTGTCTACCATATTGTAGTTCAGCACTTGGCGCTCGTGAGTCAAGACTCATATGCCAGACTTTTATTTTGTACATATATTCTTAGTGAAAATACGTACATCACCATGCATCTTAAAAAGGTTGGTAATAAGAGCCAATTAAAGAGGGGAAAAAATGAACCACGTTTATACATATATTCATAGGTATTTAAACAATAACGCATGTATTTCATCGGAATATTGTTTTTATTTTAGTCTGTCTGTACAGGGTGTCTATAAAGCAAGTTTCACTTTAATAAATGTATAACTCAAGACCAACAAGCACAAGAGGCTGTTTGCAGATTAACACACGTATTAACATTAACTTATCGAAAGTAAATATTCTGGGCAACTGGGACTGATTAATTCACTGTATATTATTCCTTATGAGAAGAATGTGTGTCCTTTTCGGCACTCGTGATTTCTGGAACTGTGTTAAGAAAGCAATACTGAATACCCTGTTTGGTGGACGAATGAAGCAAGTAATCATATCACTTATGGAGGAAACAGCACGAAGGCGGATTTTTCCTAATCTTTGGAACCTAAAGCAAAGCTGAACTATGGAAGTCCTGCCTTGCTGCTTAAGATTACTTTGAATTGATCTTAAAGTACTTATCTTGAACTTTATACCTTTATTCTAGTGATCACTTTCGAATGGCCTTAACTACAGATAAAAACGTCAGAGAAGATCTGGTGTGAAAACATTAGTAAGTCAGTGCTAAGCAGAGTGAGAGTGTGTTTGCTGACAGGCAGATTGAAAGAAGAAAAAGAGGCGTGGCTGAAAAAGGAATGCTGGAGCGAGCGATCGAATTCCCTGTGGAGAGACAGCACGCTTCTTGCTTGTTTATCTCATCTCTCTAGCTTCGAGCTGTTGCCTAATCAGAGCTGTCTTGTGTTTACTCGTTCCAGATTTCCACAGCTTTCTAAGACCTTCCTGAATATCAGCGTTGTACATTGCTCTCCATGTCTGGTACAATGTGCTCTGTGTCGACTGGTGCACTTGTGTAAGCGTATACAATTGACCTGAATCGACTTGAAATGAGAGTAACCAAGCCAGGGCATATGAGACGTCCTCATCGTCCAGACACGTCCGGTCCCCTCCTGCACACGGGGAGGACTCCTCATCCTCTCAGCAAACGCTCATCCGACAGTGTGACAACAGATAGGAAAGAGATAATTAGAGGACCCGCAAGTGTGCAAGACACCACAGGACAGACACCCTACTTGTACATTGATTTCAAACCGGCATTTATGCACAACTGATCATTAGAAAACTACAAAAACAAGACCAGTTTTAAGGTGCCGTTTCCTTTTGACAGTGCATTAAACATTTGTACAGTGCATGTTTTTATCCCACGTCCCAAGGGTGTCATCAAGTGAATAAACTGGTTATTCTACCATCGCAGCACTGTTAGCCTTTAAGCCTTGTTAAGCTATATGTAAGCTTGTTCCCTGCAGAGCTTGTGATAACCTCTGCATGAGCTCTGTGCTGCATTATCTACAAAATATAGCTGAACCCTGCTATGCGACCTCCTGTTAACTGTATTCCTGCTCTAATCTCTGTTAATCTCTGTGCAAGTTGCTGTCTCCACACAGCATGTGCACATGATGGTACTCATGATGAACGAGTCCTGGGTCTTTAGAGTGGGGAAGCCTTGGCCAAGCTACACATAACAGGAAGAAAGAAGACCCACTTAGAAAGTCGGATCTAAATTTGATTCCACAATTGTCTCCAACTACACTAAGGTCACCAAGTGTGTGAACAAAACAGGTTCCTGATTGGTGGATAGTGGGTAGTTGCTGCCTGTCTGAGTGGACTGCATCTGAAATGGTATACTTAAACACTGAGGGATAATGAAACATCACCTAATTTGTGTGAGAAGTGTAGACTAGACTGTTCATAGATTTTATCCGATATGCACTAATTGACTATTTAAGCCCTTGAGGACCAAGGGACATATTTGTCCCATACTTTAAAATGGAGTCCAAATGCAATTGAAACAACATATGGTCCTGAAAGGGTTAAGGTGAAGTGTTGCAAATGCCTTAAGTGTTTCTTTCTTAACCCTTTCGGGATCTTAGGCTGTTTCAATCGCATTTGGCATCCATTTAAAAGTATGGGACAAATATGTCCCTTGGTCCCCAAAGGGTTAAGTAGAATGCTCTTTCAATGCACATGGAACCTTGTATGCTCTAACTCACTTTGTTGATGGCCATGTTTTAGCATATATGGAACATATCCTTACCTTAAACACCAAATAAAATGCAGAGGTATGTCAGTATTTACAATATATACAATTCTAAATCAGAAATAGTTGGGACAGAATGGAAAATGCATATAAAAACACGCAAATCTTATATTTACATTGAGTTTTATTTTATTGCAGACAGTATAAGCTTGAGATCTGCACTTGCCCAACGAGTTTTGGAATGTGTTTGTAGGTGTGACCTGCACAAATGGATGTTTATTAACACATACAATTGCCCAGGCAAAACATGAAATGTCTCAGATTATGCTGAACTAAAAGTCTAAATAAATGTAACAAAACACTGTGGGTTTTTGAAAATTGTCCTCATCGGGGGTGACTTACAAATTCTACATACACTGTAGTTAAGGACCTTAGTTAAGGACCCAACAGTTGCAGCTTGAAGTGAGTTATGAACTTTTTGGTCTGTAGTCCAGTACCTTTCATGTCATTAAGCAAACGCCCTTATCCAGAGCGATGTACAATTAACACAATCTTACAATCAAGCAGTTATGTGTTAAGGGCTTTGCTCAGGGACCCAATGGTGGCAGAGGTGGGATTTAAACCCTGAACCTTCTGGGCCATAGTCCAGTACCTTAACTTCGACACCTTTAACTCTAACTCTAACAATTCACAACGAATTGTCCATTTAAATTTTTTGCTCCCAAATTAAAAAAAAATTATTTTTATTTTATATATGTATATTATATTCATCTATGGATGCTATTTCAGACACATCCTCAGTACAATCACTGGTTTAAAGTTTCATTTATCATTCATTTATTTCACGTCCTTATATAATTTTTTTTTATCATTTACAAACTGGATTTCAAAAAAGTTGGGACACTAAACAAATTGTGAATAAAAAATGCTTGCTTAGAAATGGTCTTCCAGCTGTTCGTTATATGCTCAATTTCCTTTTTCCAGCCACTTATTGCTATTTGTCCCAACTTTTTTGGGATTTGTTGACACTGTGAAATTTTGAAGCAACATATTTTTTCCTTTAAAATGTTACATTTACTCAGATTAAACTTTTGATCTGTCATCTTTGTTCTATTGCGAATAAAATATTGACATTAGCCATCTCCACATCATTGCATTCAGTTTTTATTCACAATTTGTTTAGTCTCCCAACTTTTTTGGAATCCGCTTTGTACAACTAACTTATACAAGATTTTGACAGTAAATAGTAAGGCAGCCTAAGTTTTGTTTGTTTCTGTGTCGCTATCTGCATCAGTAGTCACACACACGCATATATTCGGACTGTGGGAGGAAACCTGAGTAAACTCAGGTAAATGCGGTAAAAACTTTTCTTACTCTGATCTAATTATGTATCCTGTCCTATTTATTTCTTTTATACACTGCCAAATACTGTCTCATACCATGCGCTGAAACATTATAAATAAAATGAAATAAACAGGAACCATATATATGAATATGAATATATGAATATATTAAACAGTATATGATTTTAATATGCAAATAAACACTGCACGGCCATCTCCTAAATTCGCAGTGTATGCTTACTGGAATGTGTTAGTAAAACTACACTGCTCACAAAAATCCGACGATATTTCATTATAATGACTCCCTCCTTTTTGTTTGCAGTATATGAAAAAAAAAACTGCTGAAGGCTGAACGAATCATTCACAGAAAAGCAGAAGAAAAAAAGAGGAAATATGCCCTTACCTCATTAAGAGGCGTGTCAAAAAGGCTTGAGAAAACATTACTAAAATCATTTCAATGAGAAAACTCCCTTGTGTAAAAGGAAAAAAATATTAACTGTCTCTGCTAAACGATCGCGGCTAATAGTGCCTGTTAATGACTAGTGTTAGTGAGGCTTGATACATGTGCCTTTACTCTATTTTAAGCTTGTAATTTTATGAGTGACACACCATTCCATACCCTACTTCTTCCTACAGAACAGGGAGTGCCAGAGCTATTTTAGGGAAAACTTCAGAAGTAATGTTTATGACGAACAAACAACGGAGAAAGAAACATGGAAGCGTGTGTGTGGGGGGGGTGCAGACTTTCTATTTGCACAAAGCTTACATCACTGCTCTCCCTCTGCTTTTCTTTGTACTTGCCAACGCCTGTCCTCGCTGTAATCAGTAAGGAAACGGATGCTGCTTTCCACAACTCAACATACCCAATGCAGCTAATGCACTACTCCAAAAGGTTACAGCTGCTCCATGAGTTATGAATGGATATCTTAGGAGTGGCAGTTTCGATACTGCTATACACTTTCACAGATATCAACCTTAGAAAGTAACGCGACACAAAACTACGCAATGTCCAACTACCATCATCTCAGCAAGAATTACCTGTTCAATCTGACGTTACGTTTTAAGCTTCTCATGCCATTTAAAAGCCTGGTGTTTACTTTAAGGGAGGGAATGTCGTAAGGAAAATCCTTTGGTCTGACACGTTAGCAGTAATTCTCCACACCCATTCAGCTCCCTCTCCTCCTGAATCATTTAGTGACTAAGGCTACGTTCACATTACAAGCCACGCTGCTCAAATCAGATTTTTTTTTTTTTGCTCAGATTGGAGTTGGCTATCTTGACAGTTGACATTCACAAATTTAAGTGACCTGTATCTGTCTGTAAGGTGAACGAATTTGTCCCTAAAAAGTCTCACATGCGTGTGTGTGTGTGTCACCTTCGTCACAAACAACAAAAAAGTCATAGTGGGCAGAAAACGGTTCACCTTATCTACATACTCAGGCCGAGAAGGCGAAAAAAGTCCTGCCGACTGCCACGTTGATTAGTCTTTTGACTCCTTGCATTTAGCCTTGAGATTCTTTATTTTTCTTTGGCATTGTAGCCACGTACTTTTGCGGCCATGTTTTGCCATTTGTTTGGCAATTGTTTCAAATACAACTCTTGGTAGGTTCGTTCCAGCTTTGCTTTAATGCGTTCATGACAACGGCAGAACCGAGTGCCGGCGCAGGGGCAAAAAGCCGCAAGAACCATTCTCATTCAAGTAACATGTCCACGGGTTGGATACACATCTGATCTATGACCACATATGAAAGTGACAAATCTGATTTACATAGATCGATTTGACAGATCCACACAGCCCTGAAAATAAAGATCTGAGCTACTTCAGGTTGGTACTGTGAACATGGCTCTGTTATTACTGTGGTAGTGTTATTTCTAAACCTCGCTAACACCCTGCCTAAGCTGAAAAGTGGAGTAGAGTTCATGGAATTATGAATGACCAGCTTATTTTGAATAAAAGTCACTAATTAGCTAATAGGCTGTTCAACCTCTGCTCTTAGATATTAAATCAAAAACTAAGTGTGGCATCTTGTCAAAACCCAGGCACCCATACAGCATGTAAACAATGCATTCCACCACAGGGAGAAGTCACAAAGCATTTCGACTACGTGCCTAAACTCTTTCCTAACCTTTCCTTACTAGCACAACTAGTAGTTATCTTCTTCAAACAAATAAGTCTAACATCTAACACACAGCACAGGAATGTAAAGTCTCTGACAGTGTTCATAAATTCCAGTAATGATGTGTCTGATCCAATCATAACAACAAAAGCTAATACACCACCACATCAATGTCTACCACCCAAATGTTACTGGAACTACAAAGTGCTCCTGTACAGTAAGCTGAACTGATAAAAATGAGCTCAAGTGTTTTTTGCTGAACACAGAGTGGTCTGTAATTTTTATCGTTTTATCGTATCTTCCTCTGTAAGAGACAGAATCTAAAAAAAAAAAACCAAATAAATCACATTGCATGGTTTTTAAATAATTAATATACATTTTATTGGATGGTATAAGTATTTAGTCACCAAACAACAAGAATTCTGTCTCTCTTTTAGGTTTTCTTTTAAAAGCCCTCCTATTCTGCACTCATTCCCTGTATTAATTGTACCTGCTTAAACTCATTACCTGTATAAAAGACACCTGTCCACACACTTAATCAATCACACTCCAACCTGTCCACTATGCCCAAGACCAAATAGCTGTCTAAGGACACCAGGGACAAAATTGTAGACCTGCACAATGCTGGGATGGGCTATAGGACAATAGGCATGAGCTTGGTGAGAAGGTAACAACTGTTGGCGCAATTATTAGAAAATGGAGAGAAAAAAAAAGACAAGATGACTGTCATTCTTCCTCGGTCTGGGGCTACATGCAAGATCTCACCTTGTGGGGTAAGGATGATTCTGAGAAAGGTCAGGAATCAGACCAGAACTACATGGGTCAGTGACCTGAAGAGAGCTAGGACCATAGTCTCAAAGATTACCACTATTAACACACTAATGTTTGCCAATGAACATCTGGATGATCCAGAGGAGGCACGGGATAAGGTGATTTGGTCAGATGAGACCAAACCCAAGGATGAGTACAAACCCAAGAACACCGTTACGAACCGGTCGTGACAATGACCCAAAACACACAGTCACGGTAACTAAGGAGTGGCTCTATAAGAAGCATTTCAAGGTCTTGGAGCGAACTAACCAGTCTCCAGGCCTGCACCCGACAGAAAATGTTTGTAGGGAGCTGAAACTCAACGTTGCCCAGCGACAGCCACTAAACCTGAAGGATCTGGAGAAGATCTGTGTGGAGCGAGTTGAAAAAAATGATCAAGAACTACAGGAAACACCTGACCTCTGTAACTGCAAACAAAGGTTTCTGTACCAAATATTATGTTCCGTTTTTCAATTGTATAAAATACTTATTTACTGCAATAAACTCCAAATTAATCATTTAAAAATCATAATGTGATTTCATGGATTTGTTTTAGATTCTGTCTACCACAGCTGAAGTTTACCTAGGATTACATTAAATTACATTTATTTATTATCAATACTTGTATATACTGTGAATCATTGTAAATATTTCACACAGGTTGTAGGGAGGTGGCTGACATTTTTGGTTGGGTTCTGGGGGTTTTTGCCATTCTTTAAGTTAGTAAAGGGGTGAGAGAAGCACTGTGTATTTGTTTTGAGATAGCTCTTATAGTTTTTCTAGACACACATACATGAACGTAAGAACAAAAGCTCAGAGGTGTTACTTGCAGAAATAAAAAGGATAAATAAAGTAAATGAGCTGGGTTCAGTAATCCTGTCTTGTCTGGTTCAGCTCAATGCTCTCTGCTACTACACAATGCAACAATCCGCCTGTGCACTCCGTTTGACAGTCTCAAAGAGACAGTACACATCACAGGCCGTTACAGTAGGTGAGTGACGAACGCATAGGTGGATACTTTGTTTTCCTACAATCAGTAGAGAGTCTCATTGACACGTTGATAAAAACCGGGTGGACGAATAATAATTGGGCCTAAATTTCACTGAAAAGACCGAATTGTACAATAACTAGGGCAAATCATAACGACGTTCGACTGTAACTTGTGTCTGCACTTGTGGAATTATTTATCAAGTAGACTTACAATACTGGATGCAACAGTGAGAACTACAGCACTAGCTGAAGATCAATGGAAAGATGAAACAACATGATAGATATAAATCGAGACATTACCCATTTTCTTCACATAAGTGACATTACACTTAGTTATATAGGGCATAATACTGACTTAATAATAACGCTACTTGCATAAATTATAAAAAATATTTTGAATAAAGAGGGCAACCCTGTAAATAACCCCACAAATAGAGAAACAAATCATTAGGCTTGGGTTAATAATGAAGGACAAGACCATCAGTCGATTAATTATCCATATAGAAACTTGTGATGATTATGACTGACTGACACACACACACACACACACACACACACACACACACACACACACACACACGCACACAGTAATCCAACAAGCTATGCACACACAGAGCTCAAATACAGGTACATCATCATTATAGATAGAACAAA
>JAUZST010009058.1:0-13205 GCA_034779995.1 Parotocinclus haroldoi
GTTTAAATGATGGTATCAAGAGGCGCGAAGTATGAGGCAAAAATATGCTCCACACCATTACATCACCATCAGCAGCAGCCTGAACTGTTGATAGAAAGCAGGATGGATCCATGTTGTTTACACCTAATTCTGACCCAAACATCTGAATGTCACAGCACAACTCATCAGAACAGGCAACATGTTTTCTTCATTTGTCTTTTGATATCCAATTTAGGTGAGTTTGTATTGGTGATTTATAGCCTCAGTTGCCTGCTTTTCAGTGGACAGAATATACAGCATCTTACAAAACATGCTAACCATGCTAACCTAGTTCAGTAGTTTGTCACTGCTCTCTGCCAGAAACTGTCTGATTTAGTTTGAACCCAGACTTGATAAAAGCTGCAAGATACCAGGCTAAAGTCAAACTGTCACACAATGAAACGTTACTGATTTTTCTACCAATGCGAACATGCAGCCATGCTGAGGGATTTTGATGTGATGCTTGTCACTGTAGTGATATTGTACTGATGGATTTTGGTGAGTGTTTTTCCTTCCGTTGTGCTCTGCCTTTTTTGAAACGGCTAAAGGAAGTGCCGTTACCCTGCATCATTTCCTCTGCCTTCAACTTTACCTCACTTCTGCACTTCTGCATTTCTGTTTTTCTCCTTCGGGTCTGCCAGCGTTTTGCTGCACTTGCTAGCACACAGCACCTAGCAGCAGCCCAGGGACCCTGCATGCACTCTCTTCATCCAAAACAAACACATTCTCTCGGACACACAGACGTGTGCAGTTTTTTTTGTTTGGGTGTCACCTGCCGTCTTCTGTAGAGCAGCTGAGAAGAAGAAGCAGCAGTTGTTTCAGAAAGAGCGTTATCAGTCTAGATTCTTGGGGGTGGGGTGTAGGAGAGCGCAGTAAGAGCTGGGGCAGTTGCTGAGATCTATATTTAGACCAGTGTGACCCCATCGAACCACGACAGCTGTCCTTTTCGTATCACCATGCAGTGTCAGGAATAGAGAGGTCCAGTCTGTCAGTCAGTGACGTTAGTTTGCTAGCTTTCCGTTCTCTCTGTGTGACTTGGACAGGCTCACAGGAGCCATACTGGACCTTCCTGAATGACTTTAGGTAGGGAAGCTACACTAGCACCAAGGAACCAGTGCAGACAAGCAAAGGTAAGTGAGTAGACCATACAGAGGCAAAAACGTGCTTTCCAGATCCAAACTGTTTTGGAGTGTCTGTAGGATCAGCGTGCCAGCCAAGAGCCCCGACTGGCTCTGCAACACTATTTTTAGGTCTGAGAGTGGTTAATCTTCTTATTTAGGCTACTGTTATCATTTAATCAAACTGCGATTGTGTAATTGTGTAACTGTTACTGCTTTTATTTGTTTAAACTATTTGTAGAGTTTGGCCTTAAATCATTCTTTTTATAAAGAGAGTAGCACAGTTGTGATCTTTCAGGACCATGTGTTACCTGCTATGACCAGGCCTGCCACAGTTCTTACATGACTCAGACATACCAAGTTGTTATGTCTGCTATCCATGCAGTTCAGGTTTTCTATGTGGCTTTGTGTGCGTTCACATGCTCATTCAGCTTGTTGTAGAGAAACAAGTTAGAAGAGCTGAACATCAAGACTCTTAACTTGCTTGTATCTTAAACATCTTAATAACTGTAAAGGTATGTGACCTGTAGATCATTTTCCAATTAAATTTAGAACTGAAGTTCCGTGCAACATATTTTAAATCAGTATTGGAAGGAATTTGGCAGTACTTGGCATCAGTATAGTATTAGGTTACTAATCACTCAAACAGTAGTGTCTGCTGATTTAGTAACTAGATCTTTTATTCAAAATGGAGAAAAGGTGCAGCAGTTAAAATAAATAAAATAAACATTGAAATCATATGGCGGTATTGTCTCCCTTCATAAAAGACATTTGTATTTGTGATGTGATGCTGTAGCACTAGAAATCTCTTTAACTGGCTAAAGGGAAACTTTTGACATCAACCTTCAAAGACTCTCCAATTAAACTCGAGTCAAACAGCATTAAATAGCCATAAAATGTCTTCCTTTTAAAACGACCCAAATTGTTCTTCATATGACTGTTGTTTAGAAGTTTATGCAGGCCATATATCCTTAAAGTTTAAAGCTCTTATTATAAGAAGCATAGTATCGTTATCATTCGAAATTAAGATAAAATTTTGTTTTTCAATCACTTGTATTATTTATCTAAATAAATCTTCCAACTACACTCTCTATACTCCACATTGCAAACATGTCTTTGTCTTTATTAGTTACTTGCTGCCATTCATCTCTGCGTTCAGTCTTTTGGTTTTACTGAAAAAAGCCTTTATGAAAGTCATTTTCATTCTGTTATTAGAAGTACCAGAAATCCCACACGGGTACAAAAGAACCCACACTGTACCGTCAGTAACAGTTGTTGTGCATAGAGGTAACTAAAACTGAAAGAAAATGCGAGAAGACTTCACAATATAATCACAGTCACAACATAAAAGGACAAATAGTTCTTGTCATACTGGTGGTGTCCCTCAGATTTCCACTCCATAACAGTCAGATATTTGACGAGAGCCATCATACTATTAGTGACTAGTCTGAACAGTGAGCATGTTTTGTCAGTAATTTGATCTATGAGTTTACATGCACTTGAGTAATCAGATAATAGGAAACCACCTATTATATAGGAGATTTCAGCCAATAGTCTCACAGAAGGATGTAAACAGTTATTAATTACTATATTTTCCTCATGCATATACTGCTTAGCTGTGCTTTAAAATTTACATTAAAAGTCTTTAGCAGTTGCACAGCTTCTGCGTTTGCTTGAAACTTGAACACGGGTCATACAGAAGGGTAAGATAACGTCTTTATAGTGCTGAACCACCTGAATAAGCTGAATATTTCATTATGATTTATTTACAGTTTATACTAGTTTAAAACATTGCAAGTTTGATTTTGAGCTTTTAAAACTGTGCCATATTTAGCCAGTCTGGTTCTAATGTTTTAAAAAGTGGGAAGATGAATTGGTGTTCTGAAATCCCTAAAAATACCCTGCTGTCAGTAATACACTTCAACCTATATTGATAAGCTCACCACTTACTCTATTTAGCTCTGACTGAGACTGAGCACAAACCTTCTGTAGCAATTGTATTTCGTTAATTAAGTTATTTAAGTTTTGTTTGTATAGCTCCATTTAAAAATGACTATAAAACTCATTCTACAGTAGTGCAGCACTATACAAATGAAAGGAAGCTGTCTGAATAACACTAGGATGATTTAATTGGATGTGATAGCTGCCTGATTTGATATTTATCTACACTATGAGCCCTACTCCTTTTGTTTTGCGATAGTTATTTAGCAGATAAAGCAGTGAAGGGTTGATATAACAGCTTGTAAAATATCTTTGAATAATATTTACAAGTATTGGAGTATAATGGTGAACTACAAATTAGACACCTCCTGGAAGTATAAATGATTAACTCTAGGGAGTGACATAGACTCCAAAGGTAATAATTAAGGATTTACCTGCCATTCTGTAAATAAGAAGGACTTTTACTGTACGTGCAATTTTGTGGTGTTATGGGTGCAGCCATGTTGTGTTATTATTGCTGCTTGTGTGAAACACACAAAGCTGTGTAAAGATAACCCTATAATTATTTGGATTTTGTGCTTAAAGGTGGCTTTAGATTACAATGATAGCAGTTTCACTTTCTCAGGGAGCAGAGAGATGACTTGTATAGGGTTAGAAAGTTAAGCTAATATTCTTTGCATAATTTATACAGTGTTTAAATAAAATCAAAAGCTGCCAGTAGATTATTAGCAGCAAAATAATGTACAGTAGGGAAAATAAGTATTTGATGCACAGATTTTGCCGGTTTTTGCCTACAAAGAATGGAGAGGTCCGATGGAGAGAAAATCACATTGTATCATTTTTAAATAATTATTTTGTATTTTATTGCATTAAATAAGTACTTAGTCACTTCTTTAAGAAGCCCCTAATATTCTGTACTCATTACCTTATAATTACCTTATAATTACACCTGTTTGAACTCGTTACCTGTATAAAAGACATCTGTCCACACACTTGATCAATCATGCTCCACACTCTCCACCATGACCAAGATTAAACCGGGACTGCAGTAGCCTAGCGTTTAAGGTACTGGACTGTGGATCTGATTGTCCAGGGTTCAAATCCCACCTCTGCCAAGCTGCAGAGGTCCTTAAGCAAGGCCCTTAGAATTGCTTGAATTGTAAGACTGTAGAAGTTGTAAATCGCTCTGGATAAGGGTGTGTGCTAAATACCATAAACCTGCACAAGGCTGGGATGGGTACAGGACAATAGGCAAGCAGCTTGGTGAGAAGGCAACAACTATTGACACAATTTTAAATGGAAACTTAAAAATGTTTTTGAAATTTGAAAATGGAAAAACACAGGATGACTGTCCTCGGTCTGGGGCTCCATGCAAGATCTCACCCCGTGGGGTAAGGATTTAGAGAAAGGTCAGGAATTAACCCAGAACTACACAGGAAGACCTGGTCAATGACCTGAGAGAACTGGGACCACAGTTTCATAAACTGTTAGTAACATACTACACTGTCATGGATTAAATCCCGCAGGGCACACAAGCTCCCCCCTGCTCACGGCAGCAAACGTCCAGGCCAGATAAGACCAGATAAGACCAAAGTAGAGCTTTTTTAGACTCCATGTTTGGAGGAAGAAGAAGGATGAGAACATCGTCCCAATGGTGAAGCATGGGGGGTGGGAACATCATACTTTAAGGGTGCGTTTCTGCAAGGGGAACAGGACGACTACACCGTATCGAAGGGAGAATGAATGGGGTCATGTATTGTAAGATTTTAGCCAATAACGTCCTTCCCTCACTAAGAGCATTAAAGGTGGCTGGGTCTTCCAGCATGACAATGACCCGAAACACAGAGCCAGGGCAACACAGAGCAAGGAGTTGCAGGAAATGTTTCTGTACTCAATATTAAGTTCTGTTTTCCGATTGTATTAAATACGTCTTTCATGCATTAAAATGCAAATTAATTATTTAAAAATCATACAATGCGCCATTTCGATACTGCAGATGTCTCAGATTTGTGTTAGTCACGAGTTTCAGATGATCCAGCAGACCATATCCATAAGGTCAGATAAAGCGTTTGACCACACTTGAAGCCAAAACCCTAAAGACTTGTTTGTTTTTCCACACTAGTATTTTAATTCATGTTCTTGTTGATCCGTAAAAAAGTAAAATAATGTTATTATTGATATATCACATGAACAGTGATTACAGATCACTTATCTAATGCCTGCAGATTTCTCAGACAGAGCAGTGTATTTATTCCCCTCACCAGTCCCATCTTTCCTGTGTCATCCTCTTGTTATTTAAACCCTTTCTCTTAAACAGTTAATGTCACGTTTTGAGAAGTTTGTTAATATGGTCAAGTCTTTCTTCTGTTTATTTGTTTGATGAGGTTTTATGTTCTTTGCCATTGGCTGCCATTAATGTGTTATGCCTCTTCTTATATTTGTTGGCCAAAGTTTTGGTGCATTTTGTATGTCAAATTAGGTCATGTCACTTAATGTTGTGGTGTGTTTTGTTCATATCAAGTAGTTCAAAGTGCAGCGCTATAATATTATTCTAACGTTTTAGTGTTTAGAGTGGATGTGTAGATCCTGTGCTCCAGCAGCAACAGAATTGTTTGACGTATGTAATGTACTTAGATTTATCATACAAGTGTTTTATTTTCACCCCCTCAAACCTCTTTACCTTTGCCCTACAGATTCAGAATTCCTTCTTTACTCCAATGCTGTGGAGACTTTTGAAGTTTTTCCAGGGTTAACATTTTCAAGACCACCAGGCTTTGGAACACAGCCCTCTAGCTCTTACAACTGTAATTTCATCAGCTCTCGCTAATCTTCTTCGTCTGTCTCGACCCTGTGCATTACCCAGCCCAGTCCATGAGCACATTGTCTCTGTCATGGCGTTCTCATCACGCTTTTCCTTCTGGGAGCAAAAGGAAAGTGGTGTTTCATTCTTTATTCATTTCACTGTGTGCTCCAGTCTGCGGGTTTTCAGCATGTGCTACTCACTACTGTTTATGTCTTTTCTTGACGTTCATGGCTCAAAGTACCAGGGCTCCACCTCCCTCACAGTCCACTCAGTGTATCCTGCATGGTGTGTTTTGTGTGCGTGTGTGTGTAGAGACATATTAGCAGTATTGTTAAACAAGACTAAAGTTGTGAATGGATAATGTACTCTAACAGCCTTTCACGTGCAATCTTGACTTACTTGGCCACAGCAGAAGTCGTCACATTTCAGCTTGTATTGTGACTAGTGTTTTGCAGTATAAGAGTTCATGCATGAGTGTGTTATTGCATATAGTCTGCAAACCAGGTTTTTATTGATTTTAAAGCATATACAATAATTATTACTATCTTGCATAACTTCTTCAGGTCAAAGAAGAGACCAAGACTGCCTCCAGGAAAGAAAGTGTAAGTGTTGTGAGAAAATGCGTGAAATACCATCACTGCTTAACTGACACAGGAAGCAGAATGTACTATAAAACAGCTTCAGTCTTTCTGTCTTCAGTTGTCAGTCACTTTTGTGGTTTTATATCACACAGATTTGTTCTTGGCTGAACTGTACCTATAATTCAGTATCAAAAGAGTAGCATTAACTTCAGGCTTTGTTAATTAAATGCACTGTAGTTTATTGAATACTCCTGCAGGCTGAAGTTATTGAAATTGAGGTTATAAGTATAGCAGGCAGCAGGCTTTTGGCAGCAGATAGTGAGATGTGTGCTGCAAGACTAGCAGGGGAGGTGTGAGTAAAGTACATGATGAGCATTAGATGTGTTTATCACAGCTTGTTTAACTCCCAGCGAGTCATTTTACAAGCTATCTCAAGGGTACTGTAATGAAATGGCTAATTAATTAGTATGTTTGGGAGTTTGGCAGATCACTAAAATGAACAAGTGTTTTTTTTGTAATGGTGTCATCAACGTCAAGGGTGTGCCATGCAGACAGACTTCATAGATTATAATAATATTCTCTCATGTCTTCCATTTTAAATGACTATAGAGAGCCTGTTGCTACAAGTAGCTCTGAGGCTATTTTTATTATCGTGTACACGTATTATTAGGCAGCTATTTTACGTTGATGTCCTGAGACTGAAAGATTGCAAAAACAATTAAGCAGAATTTCCTAAAGTTGTTTGTTGTGTGGCTGTAGTATACTAAGCTTACCACTCTCCTTTATTCTCTCATGTTTTGGGGCTGAGTAGCCAGACTGCAATGGCAGTCTGAGTAGTCGCACCCAGTCAGTGCCAAGCCTGGAACCTGGTAAAGTGCTGCTACGTACCAAGAGTCCCGAGCCTGTTCGAGACACTCAGACCCAGAGCCTTCCCCTGCTCCGTGAACGGCTCAAGAGCCCCTCACCTACCCGGAGCAGGGTTTCTATTGTGAGGAGCCCAGAAGCACCCAGCACAATTTTGTCTTTAAAAAGTCCAGAGCCTCGTCCAACTTCACAGAGTATTGAGCCGGTTTTAAATGGAGAGAGCAATGCCAGTTGTTCTGTAAATGGTGAAACTCATAGTCCAAGTAAGTTGACAGAGGACCTTCAGGGAGTGACTCAAAAGAACGTGATCAAGGTGGTGCAAAGGGTGATGAGGAGGCCAGTACCTGAAGAGGATACACATGCAGCTGTGACAGCTCAGAGTCCAAAGGAGCTGTCAAAACCTGGGCCTAGTTTGCCTAAGCCCAGCTCAGCATCTGTCCCCAAGGCCTTTAAGGTGCCACTATTTTCTTTCAAACATGATTCAGTGAAGAAGGAAGAGAAAGATGACATCTCCACAGGACTGGCCAGCCTAATGAGTCGCGGGAGGACAAGGGATCCACGGCCTCGGCCCTGCAAGATAGCAGAGAAACAGGTGCTCAAGAATGAAAATAACACTAAAGAGAAAGAAAACTCAGTAGCAGATGTGAACAGTGTGCAGCCAGAACCTGAAACCAGTCATAACGGGGCTCCCGAACTAAAGGAACTAAAGAATTGTTCTCCTTCTACTGCTACCTCCTGTCCAGCTAAGTCTTTGTCCCCACCTGCAGGTTTCATGCCAAATTCCAAGTGTTTGCCTGTTCCAAACCCTTCTCCAATTACCTCTAATGCTGGATTCATTCCCAAAACCCGTGAAGCCCTCAAGTCACCTCTTTCTCCAGTGCCTGTTTCCATTCCAGATACCAAATTTGTACCGATTGCACCAAAATCCACAACCGGAGTTCCTACTCCTGTGAAAGCGTTTAACCACTCGTGCCCTGACCCCCTCATACCTCCATCTGGGTTTGTACCCTCCCTGATACAACCTGCTGTGAAGAGCCCAGAGGTACTGCTTGCATTTCTACTGCATGAATTACTGTACTCTTATAAAACTGTGTGAGACTTGGCAACCAACTGATCTGGAATGCCTTTGGACTAATTATTTATACACCAATTAACATACTTTGTGATATGAGTGGATCTAAACTGGGACTGGGGTGTATTTAAGATTACTAGACTACTAGGTTACTAGGTTCAGGCTTCACACACCTTTTCCACAAAGCTGCCACTGTTAGATTTTTAAACAAGGCTGTTTACCCATAACTGCACAGATTGTAAGTCTTCTTGTGAGTTACTCTGTGCAGTTGTCTACTAAATGTAGTAGAACTTCCTTCACTGTGTATATAGTGCTACCATATTCCACATAAACTGACTTGTTTTTCATTAGTAGTGGTAAAATTGGTATGATACCATTTTTTTTTTGTTTTATGTTTACACTTGAGATTTATGATTATACACTGTCTGTTACTAATGGATTCCTGTTAGCGTTCCATGTTTGGAGTCTCACTGTGTTTGTCACAGTTACTTTTTGAGCTCATAAATACAGACTGATCATCTCAGGACATGGCTTCTCACCCTGTGGCATGTGAACTAAATGTAGCTTGCGATGCACTGTGGTGTGTAAGAATCGTCAGTGGTTTCGAAGACAAATGATGGTTCCCACAATACAGTGAAAGAGTGGATGGCTGATAACTGCTGCGGGTGTAAACATATCCAGATGTGTTTAAACCTGGCTTTTCATGTGATTAAATAAAAAAACAAAAAGCAAACGAAGTGCATGCTAGTACAAAGTTTAAAAGGCACTTTGCATGGCAAAACAGAACACACCTGATTTTATTGTTCATGTTGTAGCCTTGTTTGCTTATACATTAGGCTTTGTTAGGCATGTAGACATTGAGTCATATGTGGCAGGAGTTAATGTTGCTCCTACAGTTTGTAAATGTGAAACAGTCTGTTTATATGGCAAAGCATTGAGATAGACTGCTCCTGAATGCTTGTGGTTTTGTGGATTCGCTTTCTCAGTGCAGTGGCAGCAAGGTGGTGCAGGTGGTTAGCACTGTGGCCTCACAACTCCAGATCCTTGCTTTAATCCTGACCCTGGACCCTGCCTATGCAGATCTTGCTTGTTCTTTCCATAACTGTGTGAACTTTGTAGTTCATTGTTTTTTTAATTGAGCATATTTGGAGTATACCTGAATTGTGTGCTGGTTTTAAATTGTGTAGGCTAATTGCGTAGAAGGTAAACATACTCAAAATAGAGTCCTCCTGACTTTGTGGACCTACCGCACATTGGTGGGTGTTTTTGGTAATTCTGGGTTTATATGCACATAACGTGTTAAAGGTGAAGGCAGTGTCACATCTGTGCTTAACTGCAGCTGGAATGTGCTTGTGTGTGTGTGTGTGTGTGTGTGTGTGTGCCTGCATGCTTACCTTCGGCAGAGGGTGTGGAATGAAATGTGTTAGTATATAAAAGGCATGGCTACTACCCATTTAGTAAGGTTTGTCATCACACAATGTATTACACAATGCAAACTCGCTTCCTTTTGGTGGTTTGACTTGTAGGACAGCCCTCAATTAAGTCCTACTGAAGCTGCACAAAGACGACTGGAGAAGCTCTTCGCATCATCTGTAATCCTCATGATTTCCCCCCCTCTCTTTTCTTAAGCCATATTCGAGCTGGAGTTTTGTTATCAGAAGATAATACAGTTAGTGTTTATTAGTTATGTAATGTGTAATCATTACAAATCTGCAGTGTTTATAGCTTTGACAGGTCTGAAGTACTGTACTTTAGTAATAGTCCTACTTAAGTCAGCCCCACAGTTCTGTAATTAACAAAGCTTCTGATTAACATTCCCCTGTGCAGTATTATTTTGATTGAGCGTTTTGCCAGTTAATTTGGGAAAAAGACAGATAGCTTATCTTACACTAATGATTCAGTCAAAACACTTACAAACAACATCAATGTGCATCTTCTGGTGAAACAAATCCAGCCTGAATACTGTCATTTCTCTCTCTTTTTCAATTTTTATTTGTATTTCTCTTTATTTTTGTCATTTATTTCTTGGTTGCACTGTATCTAATCTACTGATCTGATCTAACTATATGATTCTGCATGGTACGATACGTGGTAGGACCCAAGTATGCGGGACCGAGGAATCCCACGGTGTATAATAATAATGACAAAATAATATAGCAACAAACTAAAGAGGGGAAAAGGGGCACGAAAGGCTCTATGAAAACTAAAAGGTGAAAAAGGTGCACTGCTGTGTTGCATCCCAGGTGGGAGCAACGTGTGAATGAATTGTGAAAGACGCCGTAGCTCAAAGGACAGGTGTGCAAGGCACGGAGGAACTCCGGGATGCCAGAGGGCGAACGTGAGCTCAAACGCGCATATAGCATGAGTGCAGATCGATCGCAGAAGGCGCTGAAGCGCCGGAGGGCGAGCATAAGCTCGAACACGCATGTAGCGCGAGAAAGCCAAGCCAGGGCGCGTATAATTAAAACGCGCAGCTGGATGGCGGCCCTAGCTGGGGCATGTCTCAAATTCAGAGGGCAGCCGAATAGAGCGAGGCTCAAAAGAGAAGTGGAGCCAAGGCGTGTCTCAATGGAAGTGCGCTGGAGTGAGACTACATAGTGGCCGAGGACGCGAGCTCAGACGTGCGAGCAGTGCACCTAACGACAGAACGGAAACCCCTAAAGGTGTCCCTCAAACACTAAATACCTCAGGGGTTTCCCCCGTACCCGTCCATCGGCACTAAAAACCCCAGGACGTTACCAAGTAACCAAAACCTAAGCGCGTGCGCACCGGTGATCGGGTGCACGGTAGCATGACACAACCTGGCAACGAACTCTGCTAGAACTCCTGCTTAAGTAGAGGGAGGCGCAGGTGCTTGGCATCAGGTCGTTAATTAGACACTGGTTATAATCTCGACAAGGCAACGCTGTGAGGGAAAAGGTAGGAACAATAACATTTACATGTTAGATAAAGTTAGCAGAACTATTATTTTCTATTAAAAGTAAATCTGTGGACTTCCTGTTTTGGAGAAGCCCTTGCTTTTCTTGACTGCCTGAACTTTCTGGCATACTGTCAGTCTGTTGTTTGTAGAGCTCTGGCACAGGTATTCATCCTGCTACTTTAATCTTATTATGGCTGTCGAGACCGTGTGTAACGTAACAATGGTATGTGTGTGTCTGTGTCAGTTATAAAATAAACAATTCACCCTTAGTTTGTTTGAATATTTATTCTATTTATTTACCCATACAGGTGTAGTCACATTTGATATGACATTGATCAGCTAAACATGTCTGGTTGACTACAGTTGGAGTAAATCATAGCATGAAATTGATGTTTCATTACAATACTACTTGCTTATGTACTTGAATAGTACTTACATGCCTTTTCCTGTGACTCACTAAAGTACATGTTCCTTCCCTATCTATGCTAATGTTTGCAATTATTTGTGCAGTAGTATTCTTTTGTTTGTGGATTGCTGATATTCATCCATGCTCATCTGCCCCCAAACCATGTTCCTCTGGCCATTGTCCTCTCACTTGTCATTTTCTCATCTGTCTTCTCTGTCTGTTTGTCATCTGGTGTTCTGGCTCTGACAATTGCTGTCTGTTGGCTGTTGATTGGCTGGCTGCTATAGCTGGAGCCTGTGCCCAGTGTGTCTCTGTCCACTTCCACATCCACTCAGGAACAGAGCCAAACTGAAAACACCACTGCTGGCCTCCCCCTCAGTCTGGCTACAGTGTGTTCTCGTGCAACCTGCTGGAGTGTAAGCTTGTTTTCCATTCTCCATCAGTAACTCTTACTAATTCCCCTTAACTTTAATTAGTGAACCTTATTGTCTCAGTAACACCTACATTTCACCTCACTTTAATTTATTTACACCCTCGACATCTGTGGTTAATATTTATTTTTGTGTTAGTCTTGCTCATGCATGGTGGCTATTTTGTTTTGATTGAATACCCCTGAATCATCTCCCTTAGTGATGTTGTATGATGCAGAATTGTTGGCATTGATGTGAGAATGCCACCTGCTGTTGTCATGTTTCAAAAGATCATACTACTTCATATTACCACTCTTACTTGTGTAAACCATTATATCCAATTAGATAAGCTCGAAAAGAACATAGGGTATTAAGGAAAATGTCAACCTTTTTAATTGTTTCCTGAAATTAATTTTGTGATTTGATGTGTTGCAGCGTTGTTTTTAAATACATGAATCTCTCATTAAATTGTATGTAGTTGATAAATGAGATCAAGGATACTTGCGGTTTCCTCTTTGCAGGTTAACTGTGGCACTATTAAGTGGGCAATTCCGTTTATGTTTTTGTAATATATTAACTGATCCCAGTTAATATAAAGCTGTGAGTGTGTAGTTTGATGGTGTGTAATGGTGCTCTTGCATCTACATGCTGGCTGGCCGTGTCACAGGGACAGGTGGAGGAGGATCCTGTGGTCATTCTACAGGCAGCCCATGCTGCTGCTGCCCAGCCTAAGGTCTGCTGCCTGGTGTGTGTGTGTGTGTGTGTGTGTGTGTGTTTGTGTGTGTGTGTCTGTGTGTACACAATGGGGAAAATAAATATTTGATGCACGGTTTTCCCACCTACAAAGAATATAGAGAGGTCTGTATTATAGGTACTCTGTGAGAGACGGAATCTAAGAAAAAATAGGAAATCACATTGTAAGAATTAAGAAGCCTCCTATTTTACACTCAAATATGCAGCTTGCAAAATCAGCAGGGTATCAAATATATAGTTCCTCCAACTGTGTGTGTGTGTGTGTGTGTGTGTGTGTGTGTGTGTGTGTGTGTGTGTGTGTGTGTGTGTGTGTGTGTGT
>JAUZST010009059.1:0-13205 GCA_034779995.1 Parotocinclus haroldoi
GGGGGGAAAACACACACAACACGTATTATGCATGAAATCAAACTTAAAATAACTTAAAATGAGTGAATATGTGCACGGAAAGGTAGCACAGGAGGACGACACAGAGGGGAGGATGAAGATATTTTAGTAGCAACAAAGTGCACGAGGCCCCCACGCAAATCAGAACATCTCTGCACTCTCAAATAGGACATTGCATTTGCTTTGACTTTTGACTTCGTTGCAGACGGTATTAACCCAGCATATTGACGTTAGCTTTAACAACGTGACACGAGAATTGCTTTCTTTCGGTTGCGAAACGTTGGCAGACTTGGAAATAGCCTTTCCTTTCGAGATGCTGAGAAACTGGTTCATGGGTTTATAACTGTGATGTAAATCTCTAAATCAACTTCAACTAGTGCAGAACGCAGCAGCTCGAACTAGAAAATGGGATCATACCAGTCCTGTTCTGTCGTCTCCACACTGGTTACCAGTTACATTTCGCACCTCAGGATCACCTATACTGGTCCCAGTCCCACCAGAGTGCAGGAACTCAATCATTTAGTCATTAAAAGATGACTTCAAGGACCTCCCACTGAGGACTGATTTTAAAATCTATTTTGTTACTTAGTTTATTACCAACTTATATAATAATATTGATTTAAATTGTATTAGTACTTTAATATACTTTTAAGTATTTACCTAATTTACATCTAGGCCACCCATGGAGGACGGGTCCCATTTAGAGTCTAGAGGTTTCTTCCTTCTACTTTCAGGGAGTTTTTACTTGCCACTGTCGCCCTGGGCTTGCTCAGTTTGGGATTGGCCTTTTAAGATCGTATAATATTGTAAAGCTGCTTTGAGACGATGTTCTGTTGTAAAAAGCGCTATAGAAATAAATTTCGTTTGATTTAACATATCTACAATATATCTCACTCTTGGGCTTGTTGCTCTTAACGATCTAGACCATCCTTTTTCCTTCAGGCAGCTTGGCAGAGGTGGGATTTGAACCAAGGACCATCAGGGCCATAATCCAGCAGGCCAGCGCCTTAACCGCAAGGCTAGGCTCTGTATTGTCAGGTTTGTGTGCTGAAATTCCTCCAGATTCCTTTAATCTTGTCATAATATTATGAACTGAAATCACTTCCGGTCCATCCAAACCTTTTATCTTTAATGTATTACAAACCTGAGATGCAGGAATGGCCGACCTGAACTAAAAAGTATGTAGGGTTATATGTAGTGCAGGTGGGATTGCGGTAGCCTAGCGGTTAAGGTACTGGACTCTGGACCTGATGGTCCTTAAACAAGGCCGTTTAACCCACGATTGCTTGAATTATAAGATCGTATAAGTTGTAAGATAAGGGCGTCTGCTAAATGCTGTGAGGTAAGGGTCAGAAGAAACCACGTATTACTCCTTCCATCAGCTTTCTGAACTGCACGTCTACTACACGTCTGTCCCGTAGGCCTCTATTGATCCGTTATTCTTAGCTGGCTCACCGATAATAGCAAATAACAAGTAATTTGACACTGTTTGTGTCCTTGTGATCCTGTGGATATAGGGCGCCGTGCTCATTATATTGAGGCCAGTCCCTAACTGGACATTTCAGAGATCCACAAGCTTTGAGGGGAAAAAAGGGGATAAACGTGAATAGAAAAGAACGAAGAAAAAGGCATATGTTGTCTTTTTTTTAGACGTTTTGTGGTTTTATCGAAAGCATTATGTTCGAAAGCGTGTTCTTAGATCTTAAGATAGCCTCACATTTCTCAGTGAGTTGACTCAGCGGTGGTGAAACGACGTTAAATATGTAAATCAATTTTACAATTCACTACCAATTTTATGATTATATTAGTTTTATCATTCCCATTGGCAGTGTTTTTGAACCGCTTGGAAGAAACGGCGATCTGCTTTGACGTTCAAGCAGTGCAACTATTTTTATTAGCGCTGTGGGAAGGCAAACAACTAAACTTAAGACTAGAACTCGTTTATAACGCCTGTAACATTTAGTACTATAATCAGGTTTTTTAAAAACATCTTCGGGTTTGTTCCCCTAAAAGTCGCTGCAGCGCGCTAATGAGGAATGCAAAACGACTGATTAAAATGTCACCGTATGGAAACGGGTCCTCGTCGGCGTTGCATTATGGGTATTTGAGTTTCTCAGTTGGACATAATACTACAAGGTCAAGGCGTACTGTGCAGCTCGAGAACTACAAATCCCAGAATGTTCCGGGTCCACTGCTAAGACGTGGAAAATGCCATGTAAATATTAACATTGGCTGAGTTTTCTTTAATTCCCGCTGACAATTAATGGTTCGTTCAGTCTCGCAGTAGCGTGGCGCTAGGTGATCGTTTCCAGGTAATAAACACAACAAAGTGTAATGTATTTTAAGAATGTAACTACATGCTATGCTATATGCTGTGCTAATGCTATCTATCTACAGGTGAACCTCTCCGCTGTTTTGCTTTAAAGTTTGGACTCGTTAATCGTTTCAAAACGTCCGCTTAAACTTATTCCCCAGTCAGAAACTGAAAATAACTTAAATATGACATTTGTGCACAATTCAGTGCAACCTTAAAGTTTATTTTCTGGATTTAACGCGATGCATAAGCAAAAAAAAATCAGTGTATATTATATTGAAACCCCCTTTTTGAGGAAACCCTAACCTCAAACCATTTATTCAGAGTGACCAATGAACCCATACAATCTTACAATCCATGCAAACAGTGGCATTATTAGGGCGCTGATCTGATCTTACTGTGTTGCCAGATCTCGCCAGAGAAGTAAGCGACCAGGTTCACGGATACAACCCCAAAATAAGCAAACGTGCACTTATTTAAATGCAAAATAACCCAAAACAAGTGGCCTACCACAAGAGATAACTCGAGATGGAGAGATTTACTCGTTCGGTTTGCATATCTATTCATTTATTTTGCATTTTGTGGAACAAAGCCAACTGGCCATACGAAAATGAGGAATGAAGAAACGAACTACCTTTTTTGAACATATCCGCACTGACTGACTTTATCGGTCCGCCCATAACCCGAAATGCCAGGTTGCCATGGTTGGTCCGATTATTCTTCGAGACTAAGAGGCTTCTTTAGGGCCTGTTTCCATTTTTTCCCCGGCAATCTGGCAACCCTGGAATCAAACGCATCGAAATGCCGATTTGTCACATGTAAAGAGATTTGGAATTAATTTAAATTTTATAGTTTGACATTTGCGCACCACTTCTGTGAAAATTGGTTGGTTGCAAAGCAAATCATTCCCCTTATCTGTCCTGCATTTCTTAGGTCACATCCCCTTTTGTTTAAACCCCTTGTCTGTATAAACGGTCGGGGTTTATACCCCAATAGATCGATGAATAGTTTGTGTGCCTGTTTTGGGGGATGTCTTAAGTTTTAAGTGCTGTTTAAAATGCAAGCATTTCATTTATTCCCTTTAGTAAATCCGACTCTCTGACTTTGTGTTTTCTTGCAGCTGCTGTGTAATGCACTCGTGCCGTTGCATGGTGGCGAGAGCGTGGCCGGTCGAGACAGGCGTGTCCGTTTGTAATGCGTGTGGCACGGTAACTTATTCCCTGATGCTCGTACCGAGTGTGTGTGTGTGTGTGCACTGCTCGTGCATACCATGCATGCCTTACCCCTGAACTAAGCCTTAATCGTGCAGTGTGTGTGTGTGTGTGTGTGTGTGTGTGTGTGTGTGTGTGTGTGTGTGTGTTTAGGATGAGTCTGGGACTATGTGGTGCCCAGAAGAGGAGGCTGGTGGTGGGTGTGATCGTCCTGCTGCTGGTGGACATTATCTGGGTGGCGTCCTCTGAGCTCACCGCAGTAAAGATCGGCTCAGATGTTCCTCTCATTTCGTCCCTTTAGTTCTGGTGGGAGCTCTGGCCATGGGGCGAGCCTGGCGGGACGGCCTTGCCCATGGGTCCCATGCCAGTGTGAGCTTCTGTGATGGGGCGGGGTCTGTACCAAGCCAGACCACAGTGGGCCCTGCATGCGTCTAAAAATAAGCATGTGATTCAAATAACTAATAATATCAAAGCATAATGAATAATAATAAAAGCATAGTTTTGGGGCTTAAAAGCATTTTTCACATAAACATGACCGTAAATAACATCAGATTTCCTTCTTTCGCGTTCTGAACATCGACTAAATAACCAAATAACCAAAAAAACATTCTTGTGATGATTCATATATTTGTATTCATTATTTATCATTTCTATAATGTTATGCGCTGTTCTAGTCTAAACAAATACAAACAGCGTCCGTTCCATCCCTCTTTATTAGAAAATAAGTGTAATCAATGTGAGCTGCTGAGTTTGCATTCAGTAACCCTCCCATAATGTTAAGTTAGTCGTTTTATAGACGTGAAAAAGTATAATAATAAAATAAGAAATATGACCACAGCACCTGAGAGGTCCCAGTCTGTCAGCTTAGCAGGAAATGGACGATGAGCTTGAGCCCTAATGGAGATGAGACCTATTCGTTGTAAAACTGAATGCACGGTAGAGAACATGCTAATTTCCCACTGAGACCTTGTGTGCTTGTGTTGTTGTCAGTACGTGTTCGTGCAGCAGCAGTACAGCAAGCCCTTTTTCAGCACCTTCGTGAAGACCTCCATGTTCATGCTTTATCTGCTCGGCTTTCTGTTTTGGAAGCCTTGGAGACAGCGGTGTGCGATCCAGCAGCAACATGGCAACCTCGTGAGTTCTGCTGCGGATTTTATTATGAAATGGCAGGGTTTAGTTATAAGATATGGGCCTAAAACTCTAAACCGCACCTCATCCCTCTGCTCGGACCACATCAGATTATTATCTTCTCTAAAAATGAGTTCATTTAGCTAATAATTTCACTTTTAGAATATCCGTGAGCAGTATATTCGATCTATTATTATTTATCTCATTAATTTTACTATTTATTTTCTATTTCTTTGGTTATAATTGTCATATTCTTTTGTTTATTATATGCACTATTAAATATTTTTATATTTACTTTTTTCATTTAATACACTGCACACAAAAATTAGAGGATGTTTCATGATTTAATGTAACTAATCATTTTCCTCTTATAATATTTGTGAGCAGTATATTTTTTGAATTGTATTATTATTTATAATTTTTCTAATTTATTTTACTGTTTATTTATTTTCCTGGTGAAATTGTCATACTTTCTGCATTTCGTTATTCATGTTCTTAAATTTATTTTACTCTTTATTCTATTTTATTTTTGGCTATAATTATTATATTCTCTTTTATTTATATGCTCGATTTAATATTTCTATATTTACAATTTTTCTCCCCTCTATTTTGTTTAATTTCTGTAGTGTTTTAATATATTCTTTATTTTATTTATTACTTTTTGGTATTTTATTATTTATCTTTTATCATATTTTTTTTGTATTGTATTCGGTATTTTTTTACAAATATTTTGGTTGTATTTATTATATTCCCTGCTTTATTGATCATGCTCTCTATTTTATTTATTATTAATTTTGGGGGTGTTTTATTACTATGCTCTCTTTATTATATTTTCCTATATTTTTAATTTATTTATTATGTTTATTATATTATATTATAATATTATATTATATTTATGTATATTATATTTATATATCTATTATATTTATTATATTTTGTTTATATTCTGATTATATTTGATTATATATTTGATTTTATAGTATTATTATTTGCTACTTCATAACACATTTTATTTTTTAGCAGTTTGTGTTTTATTAATATGCTCTTTAGTTTTATGCCCTTTATTATGTTATCTGTTCTATTATGTTTACTATATTCTTGTTTATTAGATTTATTTTTATTATTTTCTATTTTTTATGTCCTATTATATTTACTTTCAAATTTGTTGATCGTTTCCTATTGTATTTGTTGCATCGTCCTTTTATTCTCTATTTTATTTATTTATTTATTTATTAATTAGAAAAAATACTTATTTGAATGATTATTTGGTTATTTTACCTGGCTTGTTTTGAGTTATTATTATAATTTCTGGACTAATTTATACATAAATTGAATTCTTACGTACATTATCTAGACTGATCGAGTCTTGGTCCTCCCTAGGTTTCTTGTTAATAAAATTTCGGGAGTTTTCCCTTTCCACTGTTGCCCTGGCCTTGCTCAGTTGGGGCTGAGGTTCGAGATTTTTGGAAAGGTGCTTTGAGGCGCTAAGTGGGATAGAAATAAATCTGTAAATCTGACTTTCAGTTTGACGGCGTGAATGATGCAAAGCTTTGATGTTGTTTTAAAGATGTTGGATGTTGAACCGTGTCTGGCTGGAGGTGGCACTGAGGGCAGCTTTAACGATTCCCTGGTGGGTAAATGCCATCACAAGCATGAACACACACTTTTATTTATATCAGTACAGTGATAAGCTACACTAAACGCTGTGCTACAGGTCCAGAGTCCTGCTCTAATAAAACCATGGTTAGAGGTGTAACGGTAAAGTTACTACATCAGCTTTAAAAAAAAACAAAAACACGAGCAAAGAGGACTACAGGAAGCTCCAGTTTGTGTTTGTGTGCTCTTGTATAAACAGTAAAACGGTTCCATCCAGTCATTGGGAGCTTTATCATCATCATTTTCCAACTTTTCTGCTTTATTCCAACACACAATTTCTTTAATAACCACGTTTTTATAATCAGCCCGTTGCTTCTACTATAAGCCCTTATGAGCTGTTCTGCCCGGCAACCGAGCTCTGATTGGTCAGCCAGAGTTTTAACACGTAAATGACTACAGTTCAGCAGCGTCTTTTAAATGTTTTATCACACTTATTTTATTTTATTTCAAGCTTTGATTGTATTTATTATATTCCATGTCTTCTTGATGAAGTTCTCTATTTTATTTTATTTTATTATTATTATTTTTTTTGGTATTTTATTAATATATTGTTTTTATTTACATTTATCGTATTTTCCATTTCGTTTAAGTTCTGATTCTATTTATTTATTTATTATTAGTTTGAGTTTTATTCAATTCAATTTTATTTTTATGTGGCGCTTTTTACAATGGTACTTTTGCCAATTAATAAATTAATTAGATAAATAATTGTTTATTAATATGTTGTTTAATTGAGTATATTTTTATGCCCCATATTATATTATCTGTTCTATTGTGTTTATTATATTCTTACTTTAAGTCACAGTTTTTTTTTATATTTTATTAAATCCAGTTTCTGTTATATTTATCCTATTCTCTATTTTTATTTGTTGTTTTTGGCATTTTATTATTATATCGTCTTTATATTTATTGTATTTCGTTTATGTTCTGATTCTATTCATTTATTATTAGTTTGTTTTAGTAATGTTTTTGAAATTTAGTATATTATCTCTTATTTTGTTTATTATATTCCTAATTTAATTTTTAAAAAAGTTTTTTTAAAAATATTTAATGAATCCACTCTCTGTTATATTTATTCTCGTCTCTATTTTATTTATTCTTTTTGGTATTTTTTTTATTATTATATTGTCTTAATTATGTTATTATAATTATTCTATATTACATTTAATGTATTTTTTATTTCCGTTTATGTTCTGGTTATATTTATTTATTTTTAGTCTGTTTTTAAATGTTTTTTTTTATTTAGAAAATTATCTGTGCTATTATGTTTATTATATTCTTATTTTAACTTTTAACAGTTTTAACAAGTATTTACAGTTTTTGAACAGTTTTTAAAAACTATTTTATTAATCTGGTCTCTTATGTTTATTTTCTATTCTCTATTTTATTTATTATTTGTAATGTTTTGTTATTACATTTATTGCATTTTGTTCTGATATATATATATATATATATATATATATATATAAAAAAATTAGTCTGTGTTTTATTAATGTCTTTTAATTTAGTATATTATCTGTTCTATTATCTTTATTATATTCTAAATATTCTATAATTTTTTAACAGTTTTTAAAGAATATTTTATTAATCCAGTCTCAGTTCTATTTCTTTATTACTTTATTGTCATATTTTTTTGTTTATTATGTTCGATCTTATTCACCATCCTTTCGAAATATTATTGATCATTTTTTCGATTGTATTTGTTGTGTCCTATTTCTTTTCTCTACGTAATTTTATTTGTTTAAATTATGGTTTATAGGCGTGCGTTCGTTTTCCAAGCCCGGCGTGTGTGAGAGGGACTTTCGATTTGACTGTGTGATGATGTTTTTGTTCTGCAGAGCGAACCTCTGTACGTACCGGTGAAGTTTCAGGACGCTGATGCTGGCAGTGCCGCTCGGCTCTCTAAGCCTCGTGAGTATTGGTGCAGTAATGCAGTATGAATGTCTGCCACAGGGGGCGCCCTAGAGCCGGCTTGTTAAAGATTTAGCCCAAAAAATAATCTTTGTCGTGTATTTGTGTTGTTTCTCTCATTTGTGTGTGTGTGTGTGTGTGTGTGTGTGTGCGCGCAGCTGTGAGAGAGCAGCGTGTACGGTTCAGTCATCTGATGGAGGTCCGTGAGCTTCCTCACTCTCACGCCCTGGAAGCCAAACTGTCCCGCATGTCTCACGCTGCCACCTCGCTCAGGAAGCTCAGCATCAGCGCCGTGGCCAAAATCAGCTTCTTCTTCTGCTTTGTGGTGAGATGTTGTATGCATGAACACACACACACACACACACACACACACACACACACACACACACACACATATATAAAGGAGTTAATGAGATAGAAATAAGCTTTTTATTCCTTTTTTAGTGGTTCCTGGCTAATCTGGCTTATCAGGAAGCTCTGACAGACACACAGGTGGCCATCGTGAACGTCCTGTCCTCCACCTCAGGTGAGTCCCTAAAACCCGCTCAATGCCATTACAGTTTAGGTCAAATTCAACGGCAGGGGAGTCAAGATGTTCCTCACCGAAGTTCAAACGCGTAGCTTTAGCTCGCCCACGTCAATAAACCTGTAAAAAACAAAACCTGTATTATATGCTCGATTAAATCGTTTAATGTTTTTCTTTTTTTACATTCTTTTTTATTTTTTATTTTAGGTATTGCTTTGATATATTCTACACTTTGTTTTCTTTTTGTTGTTTTATTCCTATGCTGTCTTTTGTTGTATTTTAATATGTTATTCATTTCAGTCTGTATTTTATTTTATGTTTCGGTTATATTTGGCATTTTTTTTCTATTTCATTGATCGTGTTCTGTATTTTATTTTTAATGTTTCTTAGTTAATGACTATGCTGTCTTTTGTTGCATTTTAATACATTTATTGCATTTATTATTATTCATTGTTTTTGGTATTTTTTTAAAAATTTTTTATTCTTTAATTCTGTGTTTATTATTTTGTTATTATGCTGCCTTTTATAATCTATTTAATATATTTGCAGTATTTATTTTATTCTGTATTTTTTATTTTTGTTATTTTATTATGCTTCCTGTTGTCATATTTAATATATTTATTAAATTCTGCATTTTATTTAATGTTTTGATTATATTTACTATATTCTCTGTTCTATTGCTCATATTCTCCATTTTTTAACAATTATTTTGGGTGTTTTATTATTATGCCATATTTGTTATATTTTAATATATTTATTGCATTTGTTATATTCCGTATTTTATATTATGTTAAGGTTATATTTATTTATTGATCATATTCTCTGTTTTATTTATTACTTTTGGTATTGTTTTTGTTTATTCTTTATTTTATTTATTATTTGTTATTATTTATTATTATTTTTATTATTATTATTATTATTATTATTATTATTATTATTATGCTCTCTTTGTTTTGGTTTCATGTATTGAATGTATTTATTATATTCTTCTTATCTACACTGCTCACAAAAGCTATGGACTGTGGTAGCCTAGCGGCTAAAGGATTGGACTATTGCCCAGGAGGGCCAGGGTTCAAATCCTGTCCTGTCTCAGGGGTCAGGGTCCTTAACCCACAGTTGGGGCTATGTAAAAGTACTGCAGTTGCATCTTTTGAACACCAGAGGGCGCAGTCTCGTACCATGCCTGTTGTACGAATTTAAAACGTCTTCTGGCTTTATCCGAGAAAGCGCCCCGTTATTTTGAATCGTTTTTCTTTCTACTCATTAATTGCGCAGAACGGAACGGTGTGTTTGTTTCAGGCCTCTTCACTTTGATCTTGGCCGCCATTTTTCCCAGTAACAGCAGCGATCGCTTCACTCTCACCAAACTGCTAGCTGTGATTCTCAGGTAGTTTGATTCTCTCATTATATTCCCCCTTTAGTGCTGCAGTACGTTTGATCGCTTCTGTTATTAAAATGGTAAATGGGGCTTCTACGGCCTCACCTCTTCTTACTGGTTTTTGTTAGTATGGTGGGCGTGGCTGTGGTCAGCATCTCTGGAATGGACAGCACAGAAGAAAAGGGTTCTGCTGGTAAACATCTGGCTTGCTATCGCTACTAAAAATGATAAGTAAATGTTTCATATCCGTGTGCTTTAGTGTCCCGGGTTCTAAAAATGATAATAATTATTCACACTGCTCACAAAAGCCGTTACATAACATGACCTAATCGCCCTAAAATCAGTTGGAAAATGTAAAAAAACCACACACACACACGAAGCCGTCTTCTTACGAGTTATACCGATTGCGTATTCAGCTTTTCATTTTGCACGTGAATAAGCTTTTCTGAGTAGTAATGCCACGTTGTTGCCGTAGTAGTCTGTTACCGAGGATTTTAAAAACTCCCGAGCACCACTTTTTTCTTTTTAAACGGCTCCAAAACTAAGGATTTCGGGACTTTCCGGTATTGTTTCGTGCTAATAACGTAATAACTATTATAATAACAATAAGAATAATAGTAATCGAGACAATAATAATGATCATAAGATGATGATAATAAGAAAGTTATATTAATAATAAGGATAATACATAATCCTTGAGTAGTAAATAGTAATAATATTGACCACGTAATATTAATAATAATAATAATAATAATAGGAGTTTTAATAAAAGGGAAAAAGTTTTTTTTTTTTAATACAGAATGTGAACTTATTTTTTTCAAACTGCATTTTGATGTAAAGTTTTACAGAGCGGTGAGTTTTTAAAGAGGTACTGGATTTACGTTTTGGGCCAATTTTTAGTTTGTAGCTTTAAAGTCGAATCTTTTTATTTTTTTTATTTATTTTTTTTTTTATACTCTTTAAGGTCGGCAAAAGTCAGACGTTCCTTTGAACTGGAGTTTGTTTGGGCCTGATGGACTAAATAGATTCTATATTATATTTTCTATTCCTTTCTAACTCGTTTATTGATCACGTTTCCTGCCGTATTTGTTGTATCATCCTTTTACTCTCTGTTTTATTTTTTTAAGAGTTTTTTTTTAAGAGTTATTTTATGAAGATTCGTGTACCCAGTTGTGAGACTTTTATTTTAAAGGAGGCGCGCTATAACAATAAATGGTGCTTCGAACACTTTTGATCTTAGCCTAGAGGAAGAACTTCTTATTTTACTGGAGTAATCTTACCCCTGTTTACTTTTTTTTTTTTTTTTCGGGGGGGCGGTGGGGGTGCAGGCTCTCTGTGGTCCCTGCTGGGTGCCGTGCTGTACGCGGTTTACATCGTTATGCTAAAGAGGAAAGTGGAGCGAGAGGAGAAGCTCGATATCCCCATGTTCTTCGGTGAGTAGGTTCGCTCCGCTCCCTTTTTAATGGACATTTTCTGCAGTTATAAGAGATAAGTACTTATTACTTTCAAAGTGTAGTCATAGTATTTAACGGTATTGTTAAAAAATGTCAATAAAATGCCCCCTTTTTAAAAACCTTTTTTTTTTTTTTTTTTTACTAATTTCAATCGATAAAATCTTGACTTTTATTTTGTTTTTTTTGTGTCGAATTTCACCCGCGCCGATCCTAATTTCACCGTACGTTAAATAACCCTATTTTTAATTTCTGGGGAACACCGTTTCAAAATGATCTAACTTGCTTGATACGGATACGGTCCCTTTAAAAATTCAGAGTACCCGTTTGTGTTCTGGTACCTGTTCCGGTTTAAGACTCCCTTTTTTTAGGGCCGATTTTATCGACCCCGATTCGGCTTTACCGGTTCCAAGTCGCGATTCCGAAACGGTCCAAAAGTTGTAGAGACGTTCGAGAGGAACGGTTACCGCTGTTTTTATTTCATTGCTCATATTTGGCACGCGCCTATTACGTTTCGGCTCTCCGTCTTCCCACAATCCTTTGCGCCTCCCTCTGGTGCTCCAACGGAAACGGGAGCGAAACAGAACCGCCCGATGATGGACGTGACCCCATGTCTCACCGGTCCCGAGATGGGCAGGTTTACGTCGTAGGAACCGAGGAACTCTCGGGGCGTGGTCGGGCCTGGTTTATGGACGTGATCGATCACGTCACACACTCCCAGTCCCTCGTTAAATAGTCCCTTCGCCACATCACCTCCGCTATGAGAACAGACTGTCCACTTGGACTTCCCTTAACGTTAAGATGCTCTTCTGTTTCCAGAACATCTATGTGATTTGCTGTTCTGTATCTGTGTGTGTGTGTGTGTGTGTGTGTGTGTGTGTGTGTGTAGGCTTTGTGGGTTTGTTTAACATGCTGCTGTTATGGCCCGGGTTCGTGATGCTGCATTATTCCGGGCTGGAGCAGTTCGAGATGCCGAGTCGCCTGGTCATCAGCTGCATTCTGATCAACGGCCTGATCGGAACCGTGCTCTCAGAGTTCCTCTGGTTATGGTACGTGACCCGGCGGGGTGGGATGGAGGTCAGGGTTTGGTTAGAAGTCTAAGGTGTGTGTGTGTGTGTGTGTGTGTGTGTGTGTGTTTTATAGGGGCTGTTTCCTTACGTCATCACTGATCGGGACTCTGGCTTTGAGTCTAACAATCCCTCTGTCCATCATCACTGATATGTGCCTGCAGAAGGTAGGAGCATTTGGGAAAGGTTTTGTGTTGCTCTGCGTCTCTGATGTTATTTATCTGTCCGTCCGTCTGTCCGTTTCCTAGGCTGCTTTCTCGTGGTTGTTCTTCGCTGGAGCCGTTCCCGTCTTTCTGTCCTTCTTCCTGGCTGCTTTCCTCTTCCACTATAATAACTGGGACCCAGCGATGGTGGTGCTGAGGAGGCTCGTCTCCTTCCTCTGCCGAAAGCCGCGCAGCCACAGGTGACCGTCTCACTGACCTGACGCAGGGCCGACCGGAGCACGCCTCGGATCGGGGGACACTGACTTATTGATTTATTTATTTTCTGTAACCGTGTGTTTAAATCGGATGGGAGGGGGGGGAAGGGGAGGGGGGGGAATGGGA
>JAUZST010009060.1:0-13204 GCA_034779995.1 Parotocinclus haroldoi
CACACACACACACACACACACACTTTTATAGGCTAGCAGTGTATATAAACAGTCAGATCACAATGTATTATCAGATCTGTATAATGTACAGAGGAGCACTTTTGTAGTTCTATAATTACAGTCTGTCTGTTTCTCTACATACATTGTCGGCCTCCTTTCACTTTGTCCTTCAATTGTCAGGACCACAACAGATCGAGTACTATTCACGGCCATGGCTCATTCTCAGCACTGCAGTGACACCGATGTGGCTGTTAGGGTGCAACGTGCCGGTGTGAGTGGATCAGACAGAGCAGTGCTGCTGGAGTTTAGAAACGTTGTGCAATCTTTTAGACACTCCTGTCTACACTGCTCACAAAAATGAAGGGATATTTCAAAATGAACATAAGGCAATTAAAAAAGAAGCATTTTGTTTAATTAAAGATGATCAGAGAAGTAAATGAAAAATCAAAGAAAGTTGTTTGATTACGCAAATGAGATGCAAACTCAATTATCGTGATTGAGTAGGAAGTGATACATTCATAGGAGAGAACAGAAGAACGTCAAACTGGACGAGCGTTCCACACATTGACTGTTGAGTAGGATGTATGGTCACCCAAGACTGCCAAAATACACTGACGGGGTATGAACAGGATCAAATTGTCTAGCAGTTTCTGTGGGCTCCTCTTAGTGAGCTTTGAAATGTCCCCTCATTTTTGTGAGCAGTGCGGTTGCTCCTCCTCGTAGATGTAAGGTCAGAGACAGCTTGTCTGCTGCTGAACAGTTTGTATTGGTCATCTGGTAATCCTTCATCCATGGTAACAGTATGGTGACCACCTGATGCTGTTGGTTGCGTATTTGAATGGTTGGTGGACTATTTATAGTCCAGCAGTCACACAGTTGTTTCAAATCTCCAACAGCACTGCTGTGTCTGCTCCACTCGTACCAGCACACGCGCCAACACACCGCCACCACATAAGTGTGACTGCATACAGAGAATGATCCACTACCTAAAAACCACAAAGTACCCCTGTATGTTGCTGATATGAAAGTCATACATTTTTGATCGTTTATTTGTTAATTTTTTTTTTAAGAAGTAAAGTGTAAATTACATTCATTTGTTTCACAAATTAATTTGAGGTTTAAAAAAAATACATGGGTTACGCAACACCTGTACTTCATCATGTTGATTATAATAATAATAATTTCCGAGATGCTGAACAACAACTTTCCTCTCTATTTTTAGGGCAATCGACATGAACAGGAAAAGCTGCTGAAACAAAGCAACACACTTTATGTAGGAAACCTCTCATTTTACACAACAGAGGAGCAAGTGTATGAGCTGTTCTCCAAAAGTGGTGATGTTAAAAGAATTATCATTGGCCTAGACAAGGTTAAGAAGACAGCGTGTGGATTCTGCTTTGTGGAGTATCCTTTTTACGTAAATAATTTATGAGCTAAATGTTATTCTATTAAATCATTTTTAAAAAAAAGCTTCTCGAAAGGCAAACCCGCACTCTGACCAGAGGAAGCTGACAAAGTATTCCGTCCCCCCGGGGTCGTGGAGGTCTTCCTATAGACTTACCTGAAATTACTGGGTCAAGGCTGAGGTACAATATGGACGCGGTATATGGCAGGGTTACATAAACGCCAAACTATCCTTGACGTTGCCAGCCTCATCCTGGTTTTGAATCCGTACTGATACTGCTCTTAGTACGGAGCCAGCAGAACTATAGATTGGCTGAACAGAGATGATTAAATCCTGTATTTACACAAATGTTACTACAGGAAGATTGGATAGAGTATTTCACGAGGTCATTGCCTGAACACATGATTAGAGGAACGAGTCTCATTGTACAGTTACACTGCTACTGGAATTAGTGTCTTGTTCTTAGAGCTGTTTGTTTAGTATTGTGTCCTCTGCCTTAAAAAAAAAGGATTATTTTAGCAATGAAGTACCATTTTCACCCGAGTGAAGTGACCACATATAGAAGCTTTGGTGCCTCTCACTTGCCACTACTAATATAAGAGAGTATTAGTTACTTAGTCTTACTAATAAAAGAACCCTTTTTTACAATTGGGATACTTCAGACTCCATTGTAAGTTAAATATATTGTAAAACAAATGGTACTATAATATATACTCTATATTTAATAGCTTAGCCTATCATAAACAAGCTTTAAACCTATTGATTATCTCATGTAATTTAATCAGTAATATATTGAAAGCAAAAACAAAAAAAAACAGATAATTGTCATGCCCACAGGTTTTCTAGAGTTTTCTTTGGAGTCTAGCATTTTTCAGTGCTCATCACTCCCGTCATGTGACTCACAACATCACACACTCTTGATTTCCTCTTAGCGAGGGAGCATGTGGAAAATCACTTTTAGAAACTACAATATTTCTCCTTACAGTATATTTGTGTATTATCAGATTTCTATAATAAAGTCAAAATATTGTAAATCCGTACATAATTGTAAAACCAACATAGAATGGGGACTACGAGTGTTGCTGTTATTACAACAGGACCCTAACAAAACATAATGCATTGTATGACAGTCTGGTGTGTTGCCTCCGTGGCTATTACAACCTTAATTAAGACCAGTTATACGAATGAAGGCGTTCCATTTTTCCCAAAGTACCAAATATAATTTTTTTTAGATAATCACAATTAACTGAAACGATCACTTCTGCAGGACTATTGCAATTTTCCATATTTTAAAAAAAAAAAATTTAAATTTTCCAAATTTGAATTGTAAGTCTGTGTAGGTTGTAAGTCGCTCTGGATAAGGGCATCTGCTAAATGCCAATGTCATATTTTTTAATTGCACAAAAATGTTGTCCTGTCTGTTTCTCTCGGAGCCTAGAGTTTGTTGCAGTCATTCACGGAAATCGTCCTTAACGCACCTGTGAGATATTATTCACGTGCCGACGCTGAGCACGCAATGAGATTTATTAATGGAACAAGGCTGGATGATCGGATCATTAGAACAGACTGGGATGCTGGTTTCAAAGAGGGTAGGCAGTACGGTCGAGGCAAATCTGGCGGCCAGGTAATTAATCAGCATTTCACTTTGATAGTTTGTGTGATACAGGAGATTATGAATTTAACATTTATGAATTGACGACGCTTGTCTTCTCATTCGCAGGTCAGAGATGAATACAGGCAAGATTACGACCCCGCGCGAGGTGGATATGGAAAATTAGCTCAGCTTCAAAGAGGGCCTGAGGGAATCAATAAATTTTAGGACTTGTTATTAATAAGGACATCTGCACATACAGTGGAGGAATTTTAAGTTACTGTACATATGAGCTACGAGCATACATGATTTCATGAGACTGAGTTAAATTGTATACTTGTTGCATTTCATTTTTCTAATAAACTGTGAGATGTTGTACCACTCTCCTGTTGTCTGAAGTGCTGAATGTTTGCAGTGAATGTTATTTCATGTCAACTAATGCCCCAAATACAATAGTTAAAAGTCTAAGACCACTAGTAAAAATGTTTCTCTAATTTAATGCAATATGTTCATAAATTATTTAATGGCTCAGAAAAAAAGACCCAATTTGAAATTGTACCCAAATGTTGTAGTATTTGGTATTATCCCCTCTTGCAGTATGTACCTGAGCTAGCACCGCAACCACAAATTTATGCAAAACAATTACGAGCCATGGCACAATTGCAATAATAGAGAAACTCTTCATGTTACTGAATGGTTGCATTTCGCTGTCTTTATTTGCTAAATAAATGTTCAGGTTGGGTTTAGTTCAGTGATAGTGTGGAATCCATCCATCCATTTGATCATCTTGGTAGTTCAGGTAATTTGCAGATCTTTGGTATGTGTAACTTTGAGTTGTTTTATTTGTAATGAAAAGCATTTTATTGACACTGAGAAAAAGTACACCTTTCCCCAGACTTTCATCTCAATAAGCCCGAAGGAAAAAAATGGTGTTGGAAATACTGACATGGCATCCTACCAAACAACTCCTATTGGCTAGTTGAGATTGTGTTTGAAAACAGTACAAGGACGACGAGTAATCTCAGATGCTCATATGCAATGGTCCAACTGGTTGCAAGACTTAATTTCAACCAATCGAGGGTGGATTCAGCAGGGATTTGAGCACTTCCCCAATTGTGTGTAAAGAAAAGACAAAATCATAGTGTGCAGTTACTGAAATAAGAAGCATAACAGGTTATCAAGAATGTTTTTATCTGGTCATTTAAATAATGCTGAAAACAGTAGTCAAACTGAAGCGTTTCAATGAGGTCATATTTTGTAGTTACACTTCAAGTAACTACAAATACAGTATCCCACTTCTCTGACATCAAATCTTAATTACTGTTGGTCGCGTTAGGCTCTGGAAATGCTCATTTTTAACTATAAGGGTGTCATGATTTCAGCTTCTGTCAGAGTAGTATGCACCAGCATTTCCAAACAAAGACTGTTCTGGGACGTTGCTTATCATTACCGTAATCTGCTCAGTAGTCAGATCTGACAAAAACTTTACCCAGACACACTTACCACAAATCGTTAACCATGACATGACTGTTAAATACCGTATATGGCGGTCGAAAGGGAAGTTAAAAGTAAAGCTACACACTACAGAAAGTCAAATGATGTTGCACTTGAGAACAGCAGTAAAGAAAGTGTCTAGAGTGCTTCAAGAGTAAGGTAAAACAGGCCCAAACCATACTCATGGGTTTTAACATGGCAGGATCAGTCAGCTTCCTAAATGTACTAACAAAGGGTTCTTCATTGAACAGTACACTCATTTAAAAGCTTGATTTTGTTCAGCTCAGCCTGTGCTGCATCCAGGACGCTGTCCAGAATACGAAATTCAGATCCTTCAAGTCACATGCTGTTTAAAACAAACTGCATATATATGGAAAAGAACCTGATAAACCTGATAAAACATTTAACAAGCATCAGAGGCTTGAAACGCAAATGTACAAAAAAAAAAAAAAGTTGATGTATGAAATCCATCAACAGTGAACGCTGCCTGTAATCTGGGTCCAACGATGAGTCAATATGAGTTCCTAGTGAGACACTGCTTAGAAAAGCTAATGCTTTGAAATTTGGAGTCAGTTTCGTATCCAAAGGCATGAGTTTTCTGCAGGTTTATAGCTGGGGGATAATATCCCACTGACACCAGGAAAAATCCGTTTACAAACCAAGAGGCCAAGAATCACTCTGTGGAAGCTTAGACTTGCTTTTGAACATCAGTGAGTTTGCAGTCACAGAGCTCCTTGTATATCCTTTTGCGCACTTTAGGCATGTCCTCTTGCGTGAACTGCAATGGTTCTTTAAATGCCAGGCACTTACAGTACTGCAAGGGAAGAAAAAGGTCATTAGGCTGTACTTCCCGTTATGGTGAAAAACAAGTTTCACAAAAGCCTCTTGCGCTCTGGTTATGAGGGTAATATACACTGACCAGACATAACATTAGAACCACAGTCAGGAGAAGTCAATAACTGACTGTCTAATGCTCTGGGCAAAATGATACTTGGAAAGGTTGGGTTTCAGAATTCATGGTGACATAAAACATTGTTGCAGACCAAGCATACCCCTTTATTGGCACAGGGTTCCTAAATGACACGGGCCTCTTCCAGCAGGCTCATGTGGTCTCAGTATTAAAAACAGTACAGGAATGATTTAAGGAACATAGCTTGGTCACCAACTTTCCTAAATCTCAATTCAATCAGGTTTTTGCAACAATATCTTACTGCCAAACACCACAAGCATTCAACAGGTCAGAGACTGTGCATCAGTAGGTGGTTTTTTTATGTTATCGTCAATTATTTGTTTATGTTAATGCAGAATTACTACACCAGACATTTCACACATTATTCCCATTATGTCTATACTAAAACAGTAACAGTACTTTCTGTTTTCAGCCAAAAGACAAAACTTTTAATGGCAGACTGGGCCTGGAACTGGAACAAAGGCTAGGACATGAAAGCGAAAGCTGCACATTGAACAGCGATTAAGGAATTCTGGGAGGGGTGAGATTAATCAATACTAGCATCAGTGTAGGGATATGGTAGGTTAGGAGTGTGTCAGAAGGGGTTTTTTTTTGTTGCATCATTAATCATATTACTATACATGAATGCATCCCTACTTCTGCATATCACTTCTAAACAAAAGGTATATTATGAATATATGCTATTGCCATTTCTATCTGTTTCTTAAACTTCCTTAATAGTGGCAAACCTTTCACTTTATACCTACAGTATTATAATTATGTGCTCTGAGCCCATTATTGAATGATGAGACGTAACATTTTTATCCTTTAGCCTATTTGTACTAGAAATAAATACATGAAGGCATACCTGTACATAGTTTACTATGAAAGGTCTTCAAACAGGTACAGTTAATACAGTAATGAGTGCTGCATAGGGGACTTCTTAAAGAAAAACAGGTCTGTGAGAGCCAGAATTCTTGCTGGTTGGTAGGTGATCAAATATTTATTTTAAAAATCATACAATGTTTCAGTCTCTCGCAGTCGTGAGAGACCAGAGCTGTGTAAAATTACAAACCTGTCCATTCTTTGTAGGTGGGAAAACATTTATTTTCCTCACTGTATATAGTTCAGTATGCTGTACGTGTTATTCCATACTTCAGTATCCCATAATATAATATGACAATTTTTGTGAGCAGTGTGTATTATATTACAAGCCCCCTTGCTGTATAGATCTTACCTCCAAAACAAAAGCTCCACAGTCATTGTCGTTCTTCTGTTGTGGAATACCCTGAAAGTACAAGCAGACATAGACCAAGTCTAATTTGCTCAACTGAAAATACATTACTATTACAGAAACCTAATATTATAATATTTTTTATCAACTAATTTGCTAAGTTCAAGGACTTAAGCTTAATATTTAAAATAATCATATCTTTATCATTCACATAGATACAGTATTGTGCAAAAGTAGGGCACCATTAGATTAGACTGATAAAACATGTATGTACTTTATGTAGTCTGACTGGCCGTTGAGCAACAGCAGCATCATCGGGATGCCAAGCTGACCCTCCTACAGAATTTTGTTTTGCTGTTGTTTTTAAATCGTGTGCATATGTTTCCTGTATTTAACATTTATATCTTCAGTTCATGACTAAAGCAAGGTTACATCGACACCCAACAGTCACATTGACACTGGGCCAATTTAGAGCACCCAATTAACCTAATGGAATGTGGGAGTAAACCGGAGTAATCAAACGTGCACATGTGGAGGACATGCAAAGACTGCTTCAAACTTTTAAAGAATATAAAAGTCAGAAAATTCCCCTGTGATCACAATCCTTTTAGCACAGGCAAATTGTGATGTTTTAGTATAAAGTGCATAGAAACCATTGACTCAAACCTTGTTTACAGCCATCTTCCAGCCTTTCTGGAAAGCAGCCTGCTTCTTCTCCTTTGCCTCGGCTACAATGTATTTCAAAATGTTCTGTTGGAGAGGAGAGCTTGAAATTCAGTACCACTTTGCACAAAGATCAATGTTCAGTTCGACTGCCTTACTAACTTACATCAACAGCAAACTTGAACAGTATTCCTTGGGAATCATAGAAGTTTATGGTTTGCTTGGTGACGTCCACAGTAATCAGGGACCAGTGGATCTCTAAGTGGAGGGGAATCAGCAGCAGTCGTTTAGAGAACACGTCCACCTATAAGCAGCCAGAGAGTAGATTAATAAGAGCAAAATGCCTGCTTGTGTGATGTGAACATGATCAGCTAGGAAAATTGCTCAGGGAGTGAAGAATAACTGTTTCAATAAGTTGATTTTCTTCTTACAAAGTGTTTCACAAAACCATAAAAGAATCCCTGTTTTTGGATTTATATTACGGCTGTCAAGGTTAATATAAAATGAATGGTGCCATATTCACGATTCGCTCTATCTACATTCTAATACCGGCAGTATTAGCCTATAGGGAACAGAGGATGGGTCATGAATTCATACATTTCTTCATACTCCGCTCATATATGCGAAACACTCATTAAGATGGCACGAGATATCTGAGGCATGCCATTTCTAGTAAAAGTATCTAATAAAATTGTTATTTTAAAAACGACTGATCCCAAAACATTGGCAGCCATCCAGCGAAGAAGTTATAATCAAATGTTGTTATGCAGCAAACAAGATAATGACAGTAGTGTTATTGAACTAGTAAAAAGTAGTAAATGTTATGTGTTCAGCAATTGTACTGGAAAAACTATTAATGATAAATAACTATTAATATTATTACTATTAATGGCTAAATTCACAACAGACACAAGGTTACATTAACACAAAAGCCAATTTAGAGGAACCTATTTACCAAATGTTTGTCTTTGGAATGTTGGAGGAAACCAGGGAACCAGGAAAAAGTCAGAGATCGGGATCGAATAGGGATCTTGAAGCTGTAAGGCGGCTGCACTAACCACATGGACTAACCCCAGACTGTTTACATTTACACTCTCTACAACCCCTTACATCCAATTCAAGGTCAATAGGGAACTGAGGCCTAACTGGCAACACAGAGTTCAAGGCTAGAAGTCCCACAACCGGCTGGACTGGGCCCCAAGACTTAATACCCAACATCAACCCCTGGACAGCGTTGACCTTTTGCTCAGACATTTTTGACCCGACCATCACGATCCATCGCCAACTCCTCATTACAGACCTACATCGCATTCTTCTCACTGCTATGGCAACAATTACACTACATGGCATTCCTACAGATTGCACAACTTTGGATCAATTGAGGTTTTTAAATGTAAATTCCATTGCTGAATTCAGTGTTCATTCAGATCACTCACCCTGTCATCATCATTTTACTCACCTTTTTGGTCCACCTCTTCACTCCATCAAAGCCTTTTGCTACTAACTGTCTATAGAAGAAACTGTTGAAGAAATGGACCTAAAAACAAAAATACAAATGAACAAACAAAACCTAAACAAGCATTATGATAAGTTGCAGGTTTATTGCCTCAGTAAATTATACCTTGTGGTTTGTAGCATCCATGATCAATTCACCATACATGTTTATGACCTGCAACAAGCCACAGAGAAATGTCAAAAGCAGCAGTGTAACACTGGAGCACGTGTATATACACAGACTGATCCCTCTATAGGATTTCACCAGCTATAAACAATACAATTACAAAATAATGCGTTTTTAATTTTTTTTTTTAAACCTTTAACCATTTGTTTTAAATCCATCACCTGACTTTCCAACTAATTCATCAAATGAACAAGGTTTCAGGTATCATTTGGGAAGCAAGTTATATGGTGCCAGGCTTAGGGCCACATGGTAAAAAGGTGCCATGGTAAGTCAATGCTGAAGTAGATAATGTAGATCCTTTCCAAAAATGTTACTCTTGTAGCTAAACATGGTTATTATCTTTAATCAGTTTAACTGCAGCTTATTAAATCATTACACATTTATGGCTTACCTGATCATTAACCCAGTTTTGATCACCAAGTGTTGAAAGGTCTTCCAGAGCCAACGTATGCTTATTGTAAGACACTTTGAAGAAGTTCATTGGAGCACAAGCTAGGCCAGCTTTGTACTTCATTACTTCTCTGCTCAACATTTTTCTTCTGTATGAAAAAAGTATGAATTCATGAAGAGTTGCTGTGTGCAAGTTACTGGACAGGGCATGGTACGCACTTTGAAGAAATGTAATGGCAAGGGAAGTAAATGGCACAGGAAAGAGGGACAGGCAAAGCTGGGTTAGCTGCAATTACTCAGATTTCACATAAGAACGTGAACCAGAACCGTGCACTGTGACAGGCATCATTACAACTGCTGTACTACAACAGTTAATGTATCTGGCAGTAGTTTAGTAGGTTCATCATGTTAATAATGTTTGTCTGAAATGTGTCTGGAATAGAATTCAAACAGCCTTCCAAAACCAATTCCAATTCTGATGTTCCACTGCACTTGGCCATAGTGTCTCCCTAACACATACTTTATTTAATTAAAAGGTGGTCATCTGATAACATTGAGTCTAATTAAAGTTTTAAACGGGTCACTCTCCGTAGTCTCCATTTGATACAACACTGACACCAAACTTTTGGTTATCTGCCAACATTTGGATAGTGATCTGATACTGGTAGCATCACATTTGCTGAGGTGACCCTTGACAAGCAGCTAATAAAGAGCATCATAGTGGGTGCATTTTAAGATTTTTTTTGTGCATGCAGATGCAAAGCCAAATTAACTGGAATATACTTCAAACCTAATTAAAGACCAAATCAGCAACAGATCAGTATACGCTTAAAAACATTACTTCCCCCCCATATCCATCCATGCACTAGTCTGTTGCCCTGCTCTTTAACATTTAACATCTCCAGAATGTAACAGCCGCTCTTATCCAAAGCTAATTACTAATACAATCTTACAATGTAAAATTTAAGAGCATGAGGGGAATTGGTTAAGGTCCTATAAGGGCAGTTTGCTCTGGTTGGAAACCCTTGACCTCCTGGTCAGTAGTCTAATACCTAAACCACTGTGTGTCGATATAAAGATTCCTTTATGATTCAGAGCAAATGTGACCAATTGCATATTTATTTGCAATCTAGCACATTCTTCTAAATCTCTCTTTTTCAGACCTTTTCTAACATCCAAAGCTTTGTTCCATTATACTCATAAGCCATTACATACATGATATACACCAATCAGCCAAATCACTAAAACCATGCACAGGTTGTATAAAGACACTGACTATCTTGTTACAGCAGCACGTAATCATATGGGACGTACTGGGCTAAATTCACGCAGCAGGCAAAAGTGGTCAAATCTGACCTTTATATCTTGTTTTTTTATGATGTGACACAGATGTGTGACTTTTGGGGCTGTGTGAACAGACGTATTCAATCTGATATTTTCTGTTCAGCTCTAGGCCAGTCTGGTGATAAGGCAGGACAATATGGACGCACTAGTACATTTTATATTTAAGTTCATACATATATTTGGATAACAGTCTTATTTATGAATACGTAATGTACTTCATGGTATACTTAAATGCTCTATTGCTAAAAACCATACCTGACAGAAAAAAAGCATATAAAGAATAACCTATATTAGTCTGTATATAAAAATATAGCAATGGCATGTAAGATAGGACAGATGGGGATAGAGGGGATTATAAATCTCAGCACAGGAGTGGTGTGTTTTTTTTTGTTTTTTTTTTTTTTAAACAGGGGGCAGTTCTACAGACAGACTGTTAAGAGTTGCACAGACAAAAAGCTACTGTACATATATACTTATATTAAAGGAAGGATGATAAATACCATTTTTTTTTTAATATCCTTCATTTTATTTTACATAAAACTCTGCTATATTATATTATATACATATTTTCTATGTCTGATGTGTTAAGCTGGGTGGTGTGAGTAACGTGACCCCTACAATGTTAAAATAAAAGATATGCCACAGGAATGTAATGTCGGATATATAATCGCGTTTCGTGAATCACCCTTCAGAAGAACTTACCTTTCGTTAAAGTCAGAATTCAAGTGTTTGTTCAAGTACTCGAGAATGTCTTCCTCGCTCAGTGGAATAAAGCTCCCATACTTCCCATAGAAAAGCTCAAGGTATTCTGGGAAAAGAGAAGAGAGAGCACGTTTACATAAGCTTACAGTCACAACACTGAGAACCGCAGACATTCAGGACCATACCGTGAAGGAGTTCTACAATGCTGTCCTGCTGGACTTCAGTCGAAGTTGGTTGAGACGCATCAGTTCGCTCTTCTTCTGCTCCCGACTGAGGTCGTTTGCAGTAGCGGTGGTCCTTTAAAGCCTTTGTGTTTAAATAAACAGAGTACACTGCATGATCGACTTCCATGGCATCAGCATCTGCAGTCAGATCCAATGCCATAATATTGTTCTGTGGAAAAGGCTCTGGAGACGGTTCAGTGCAGTCCGTGTGTGAGTTCTGGCTTAAAGGATCAAGGCATGTGTCCATGTTGGCTTGTGATGGACTGCTATGCGTTTCAGAACCAGGTTCTTTGGACTCACTAAGTGAAGAAGAAATAGAATCTTTGTTTTGACTGTTCGTTTTTGGACTAAGTACAGTGCCGTTGTGTAGAGCAGTTGACTCGTTAATTGGAAGAGTTATCTGTTCCTCACTCAGTGTCAGGATTGGTTCAGGAAGTGTTACTTGTACCATGTCACACACGGTCATATCATCCATGTCTGGTGCTGAGGGTATTACTACTACTGCAGCTTGGACATGGTTGTCAGTGGTTACCTCAACTTCTTTGGCCACCTCTTTCTTCCTGCGGCCTCGCTTCTTAATGACCGAGTCATGACCTGGCGTGTGAGGCTTGCTGTTCGGTCCACAGCAGTCGCATAACTTCGGCACACGTTTTCTCCGTGAGCGGCCATACTCCGACATCTCGGCTGGAGCCGGCTTTACCTGGTCGGAGCTTTTATGAACTTGGACCCTCATCTCCAGCCTTACCCATTCCTCCTGGGCCTCCCACTTGGCCTCCGCCTGCCCTGTTCAGCAAGTCTCTACCATTGGATTCTGTTGCTCTTGTATTCAAACTGGGATTGGTGAGAAGCTGAAATGAATGCACTTTTCCAGATGTATCTGCCTTGACCAGTATTGGCTAGTTAATGCAGCACCCAACAACAACAAACAAAATCTGCAAAGGAAGAAAATGAATTTATATTGACTCATCAATGGCATTGGCACCAAAAAGGCATTTTTAGAGAACTGCTGGACACTAGATATTTTCTCTTTTACAGACCATTCTGTGTAAAGTCTAGAAAAAACCGTGTAAGAAAATCCCTCCAGATGAACAGTTTCTAAAATGCCTACACCGGTCCTCCAGCACCAATAATCAAGCCACTTTCCAAAAGTCACTCAAGTCACCTTTCCTCCCCATTCTGAGGCTTGGCTTAAACTGCAGTATCTGAACCATGTCTACATGTCTAAATTCACCGAGCTGAACTGTGCTGGCATACTAAGCCCAACGGCAGCTAGGCCTACCGTCGTGGCATACTAAACATACAAGGCGGCTACTGTGCCAGTGCACCATTCTGAACTGTGCCTTCTGTGCCAGTGCATTAAACACAATGTGCACTACTGTGCCAGTTCACCATTCTGAACTGTGCCTTCTGTGCCAGTGCATTAAACACAATGTGCACTACTGTGCCAGTTCACCATTCTGAACTGTGCCTTCTGTGCCAGTGCATTAAACACAATGTGCACTACTGTGCCAGTTCACCATTCTGAAC
>JAUZST010009061.1:0-13204 GCA_034779995.1 Parotocinclus haroldoi
GAGAGAGAGAGAGGCAGGCAGAGTGAGAGAGAGAGAGAGAGAGAGAGAGAGAGAGAGAGAGAGAGGCAGGCAGAGTGAGAGAGAGCGAGAGGCAGGCAGAGAGGCAGGCAGAGAGGCAGGCAGAGAGGCAGGCAGAGAGGCAGGCAGAGAGGCAGGCAGAGTGGCAGGCAGAGTGGCAGAGGCAGAAAAAGAGGCAAGAGTAGGAAACAAGGTATGAGACACAAGAGGAGAATGAACTGATACTAAGATTCCTAATGTCCTCACACCAGCATTTTTTTTTATCTTGGGTAATGTTAAGCTAATTGTCCCACTCTGCGCTCAGCATGTTTAACAAGAGATCCAACTTTGATCTGTAGCGAATGCAGGTGTGCGCCATTTAACCTATATCCGATCAAATTTAGCTCTAACGTCAGAGGTCTCTAAAAATTGGATTCAAATTGAAGAACAGATGACAAAAATTGGCAAACAAATCTTTTAGTTTTGGTTTTTGTATTAGTTCCTCCAAGAGGTCTCTCTTTAAATTTCTTTCTTTATTGGCGTATCATGTAGTTTGCTTTTTTTGGATGGCTTTCCTACTGAAAGAGCCAACCAAAACCCAGTTGTAGTGTCTTGGCAGAAGCAACCAGTTAATCATTAAAGACTAAGATTCCTAATGTCCTCAAACCATCATTTTTTTATTTTGGGTCATGTTAATCTAATTGTCCCACTCTCTCTGCGCAGCGTGTTTAAAAAAAAGATCCAACTTTGATCTGTAGAAAATGCAGGTGTGCGCCATTCAACGTCTATCTGATCAGCTTTAGCTCTAACGTCAAAAATAGAAGTAAAATCCTCTTATTCAAAATATAAAACTAAGTGTGACCCTTGTGACACCTGCTGATAGAAAAAAGTATTTCAGACCTGAAGGCAGAAAATAACATCATTGCATTCCCTTTGTTTTCTTTATCAGGAAGTGCTTTAAACTTTTTTTAAAAAGTAAAAAATCTAAGAAGTTACGTTACGTTACAGTACTGTACTGAAAATGTACATGCTGAATTTTAATTTGTTTTACTGTTTAAAATGAAACACTGCGCAAAGTATCTAAACTAATTTGTGCCTGTGGTCATGCCAGGTCAACATCCAGTTTGGTTAATGTCCTGTTTTACAGAACATAATGCAGGCATTAAACGGGGCAAACCTGTATATGACTAGAATATTTTGAGGCTAATACGTGCCAGTTATTGGCACCTCTGCATTTGTGTGACATAACATTATTAAAAAAGGAAGCAAATAGACTTAGAACGCAGAATCAATCCAGATCATTCAGGGGCATCATGAGCTCACCTTAGTGATTTTTAATGCAGCTTAGATACGGGGCCTGGAATGTTTTATGTTTATCATCTGTCGCATTACTGTGACAAAACAACTACAGAGATAAAAAAAAAAAAAACTATAGTCTTCCCTATTAATATTTGCACTTATCTAACCCATACTCCTTATTTATTTCAAGATCTCTTGTACTCATTAGCACTCTGCATGTTCAGAGGTTTTGTAATGTGCCCATGGCTGGTAACATGCAACCCTGCTCTGTAATACCGAGGACGTCCCCCGCTGTGGGTGCTTGCTGTGGGCTACATCAAACACACCACTTATGTATATCTGCCTCCCATGCGCTGCTTTCATCTGTTAATGCTCTAGCCTCTAGTTCCTGTTTTAGCAGCTCTAATCATTCTCGAACTGAGAGGCACACTGTGAGGTTTTAAAGTCTCTCTGTGCTCAGTCCCTACTGCAGAGTTTTTCCAGTCTGCTATGCAGATTGAGAAAAATCCCAAAAAGATTAATTAAGGGAAAAAAATAGCAGGAAGTGCGTCTGAAGTGTGACCTTTTATGCAGCAAAAAAGCCACCCGTAGAGCCAAGTGCTCGCTGCTAAAAAAGTATTTCACTGAGCTAGAGACACATCTAGTGGTGGAAGGTGGTAATACAAGTACTTTGGGCTGCAGTGTATGTATGGGTGTTTACGTGCACTGAACAATCTTGCCAAGTCAGATTTTGCCAGTAATGCGATTAACAAGTTTGCTTGGACTTGAGTAATCAAGATAATAGGAAAGCGCCAAGCTTACACGACCATAATCAGATTTCTACTATGCAACCAGGCAAAAATCACACACAAGGATGGTGACGTGAACTTCAAAATGGATGAATGAATTAATAATTTAACAATGAAATTTTGGGGATTAATCCCAAAATTGTTTATCCATTGTGTAGGTGCTGTGCTTAATTCCAGGGTTGCAAGATCTCGCAAGAGAAATAAGCACCCATACGTACGGAAACAAGCCCAAAAGAAGCAGTCTTTCAAAATAAGCTGCTTTCATTTGATTTCAAACGCCGCCTTAAATCTGATCGAAGAGTATGTGAACAGTTGACCATGTGACAATTGGATAACCGCATGTCAGTGTATTTGAGCGTTAAATAATGTCAAAACATTCAAAAGTACACTTTTATAACCCCAAATCAGGAAAAAGCTGGGCAGTATGGAAAATGCATATGAAAAAGTTTACTTTCTTTTTTTATTTCACTGCAGACAGTATGAACTTTCATATTTTGTCTGTCCAGCTTATTCACATTAGTTTAAAAAAATCCATTCTTGCATTTCAGGCCTTTCAAAAAAAAAAAAAAAAAGTACCACTTTATAATGTTGCCATTTCTTTTCACCACACTTTTTCGTTTGAAAATTCTGCACACATTTTCTATTGGAGAAGGTCAGGGCTGCAGTCAGGCCAGTCCAGCACCCATAACCTCTTCTTCTGCAGCCACGCCTTTGCAATAATATGTGCAGCATGTGGTTTTGCATTGTCTTGTTGAAAAATGCATCCCTGGAGAAGATGGCATTTTGTAGGCAGCATATGTTACTCTAATATCTGAGCTTACTTTTTTGCATTAATGCTGCTACCACAGAAGTGTAAATGACCTTTGTTCAATGCCACTGGCACAGCCCACAGCGCATACCATGACAGATGAAAAATCTGATTATGATCGTATTAAGTGCATGTATACACACTGAATGTCATTTAGAAAATAAAATGAACTGAACACCTGTCATATCTGTATGTTTCTGTATGTTTCTGCAAACATCCTGTGTGGAAAAGATCAGAAACCTTTCATTTTATCTCCCAGCTTTTGGCGACTAATCTCTTTCCCATTTGCTTCTACAGGAAGAATGTGGGCAGCAGGAAGAGGAAGCTCCCGTCCTCTAACTATAGCTCCATAGCCTGTAAGAGGGAGGTGATTGAGAGTGAGGTGAGCCCTGTGGGGACGCCCATGCCCGAGCCTGGTGGTGTAATGACCAGTTCCATCGACAGCCACACTTTTGATAGCCTGAGCGAGGATGACGCATCCCTCTCACACCTCAAATCGTCCATCACCAGCTACTTCGGGGCCACTTGCCGCTTCACGTGCGGCGAGATGTTCCAGGTCCTGGCTCGCAGGGTGACTCCGGAGGGGAAGGTGCAGTACCTGGTGCAGTGGGAGGGCACCACGCCCTACTGAGGGTGCCGAAACCAGAACAGGAGTGACGCTCCAGACTACCAGGTCTTTCGAATCGCAGTAGTGCACAGTGTAATTCTGAATGCCGTACAAAGTGGCTAAAGTATCGGGATTTTGTCCACGGTCACACTCCAAATCAGTCAGCCGAGACATGTTTGATGTATGAAGTATTTTTTTACGCACTGGAGCAGCATGGCTAAGGTTACTAACATTATTGCACCTTCCTGCACATTTCCCTCCACAAATGGTGGCACCCCAGGTGAAGGTCCAGAAAACATTCTAGAATCATTACCTTTTGGGTAGTTTAGTCAGAATATAAAAAAAACTGACAGAATAACACAAGTATCTGCAGTATTCTTCAGTACTGTGCAAAGGTTCTACTCCAAGTTTAGATTAGATTGACCATTGAGTAGATTTAGCACTGCTCTAATGACCATATATAATTTCAGTGGTGTTAATGACCACGTTAATTCTGTAAATGGGTGTCTGCTAAAGGACTAAATATAAATGTAAATGAGTATTTTAACCACTCCTAATTGCTACGGTGATAATGACTTAATAAGCTTCTAATCACCATCGCACGGTGCATTTAAACTGTCTCTTCTCGAAACAGTCATCAAGTCTGTGAAAATCATATGCAGTACTCAAAAAATGTTCTATAGGCTACAATTCCAAGCATTTGGTGTGAATTGAGTAACAGCAGCATCTGACCTCTTCATCAGGAGGCCAAGCTGGCCCTTACAGTCCTTTTCTATGGGTAGCAGTCAAAAAATGAGAAGAACATACTTGCCTTGATTTCACTCGAAGGGATTTCAAGAAGTGCCAACACAGGTTTAAACATAATGCCTAAACATTTTCCATCTTTGTCCTTCAAATAAAGGGTAGATTTTGAATATTTCTAACAAAAGCAATTAGTCTATGTAATTTACCAATTTATACTTTTGGGGAATGCGTACTGATGCGTACTGATTCAGTACTGATACTGGCCGTGCAGAGTACTAAACTTTTTTATAACATTAGGCTAAAGATTAAACATCAAACATGTCTTGTGTGGGCAGCCAAGTGAAGTGAAGATGTATGAATGTTTAGTGATTTCATTACAACGCATTTGGGAAATCTGTGCAGTACTGGGATTATGACTCTAGAGCACAGTTGATGTTTCAGAATGTCACCTTGTACAAAATAGTATTTGTTTTCTTTTTCTTTTTTTTTTTTTTTTTTTTTGTTACATAACGCATCTAAACAGTCGAGTTCCAGAGATATAGTTTTTTAGTGCAATTGTAGTTTTGTAAGAGGTAAAAACGTTGAGCACTTACCCCATGTAGGGTTATAGTGGTTTTAGACTCATGTAAAGTGTTCTGTTGACAGGGCACTAAAAACAATACAAGTAAATCTGGTTTAACCTTGAGGCCTTTTCCCCCCAGTTAGAGCACTTATAGATTTTATTACATTTCATTTGTATTGTGACATTTCAAACTCCTTGCTTTTTCAACCTCTCCGACAATCCCTTATTCTACTAATCACACCTATAGCATATGGGATAAACGTGCACATTTCACTCAAACAAAACGATTTACACTCTCCGAGCACTTTATAAGGAACACTTTATTAATACAGGCTAGGGCCTCCCTTTAATCTCAACAGTAATCTCCATGGCATGGACACAGCAATATTTTGGGAAAAGCCCTTTGACATTCTGCTCTTCATCATGCAGATTTTTCTGGTGCGCTTCCATGAAGGAAATCTAATCTTCTACCACACCCTAAAGGACTTCTGTTGGATTCATATCCGGTGACTGGGAAGACCATTTAACATTGAACTCCTTGTCCTGTTCATAAAACCAGTCCTTTTGATGAGAGACATGATGCATGGTGCAGAAAAAGGGCAAATTGTGGCAAAAGAGGAATTTCTTATTCAGGTATGAATACATGTACTGAGTATGAGGAACTAAAATCTGCAAAATCGACACCTGCCAGGTCAAGCACATCTGACTGCACCCAGTAAATTCAGTGTTTTAAAGACTGAACGAAGTGTGGACATCTATACAAATACTGTATACTGATTTCCTACATCCCACTTAGTAGCATAGATGCCTCTGCCAAATTCTAATTATTCTATGCAGAACCCTCTGGCAAATGATAATATAGAGAATAAATTACATCTACCCCCTCCTAGACATAAGCTCTAACCACTTGAACTGACAGAGCCAGGCAATTCTAACAAGATACCACATTAGACATTCAGTACCGACAAACCGACACCTTTAAGGTAAAGACGCTCCACTCTGATATTACAATGCTGCCCTTACAACAAAGGACATTCTAACTGAATAATCCAATACTGACAATTAATGAAAGAAGTACTAATATATAAATGTTTTTAGCTTGAGCTTTTTTAGGAAAACAACAATCAGGAGTGCTTAAATGTTTTGTGTACATGTGGTGAATGAAGCTGAGGTTGAAAAATGCTGGAGTATCACCCAACCCACCCCACCCCCCAACAAACACACACACACACACACACACACACACACTTGTTAAAAGGTGTTCATGTCTGAGTATTTTAACCTGTAAAATATTGTATGTACCCATTAGCGGTCGTATAAAGAACTGTAAAGACAGTATGAATATAGTAAAGAGAGGCCCCTGCCTATATGGTTACATATCAGACTTTGAGCAAGCAACCTATTTACGTTTAGCAGACTCCCTCATCCAGAGCGACGAACAGTTTTACAGTTCAAGCAATGGTTAAGGTGCTTGCTTAAGGGCCCAACTGTGGCAGATTGGCAGAGGTGGGGTTTGAACCCTGGACCTCTAGAGTCCAGTACCTTAACTGCTAGGCTACTGCAGTCCTAAATTATATTTAGAGAATAGTTTATTTCTGAGATTTTTTTATGTAAACATAAGTAATGAATCCCTTTATCTGTCTTTAACGTCAATTTGATGACGCTAAGTATTGTTTGGATAACTGGAGGTTAGCGTGTCAGACCCAAACTGCCATCCTGCCTTGGAGACAAAGGTTTATATAGTTAAGCATCTATAGGCAGTATAAAATATTGCCCTTTGTACTCATTTAGGAATACACTCATTGAGTCCTTTAATAGGAACACAATACTGGACACTATACTGGACAGTGTCTCCATTTGCTCGTTCTAGAATTTGCTTTTAGAAAATGGGTTAAATTCAAGTCATTTATTTATATAGTGCTTTTTATTATTTTTTTTACAATGGTGCATTGTTTTACTGCAGCTATGCAATATGTTCTCAAAAGGCCACCCCCAACTTGAGCAAGCCTAGGGTGGCAGTGGAAAGGAAAAACTCCCTGAATATAGAATGAAGAAACCTTGGGAGGACCAAGACATTAAAAAAGAACCCGTCATCCTTGGGTGGCCTAGATGTTAATTGAAATGATTAAGTCGTAGTAATAGTAAAATTAAAGGAAATAAAACAATTTAAGTTAGTAATAAAATTTTAATTAAATAACGAAATAGATATAAGATGGAGTCCTCAGCAGCAAGTTATTGGAGGCAAATCGTCTCCTAATAACTGGATGGAGGGAGTTCCTGCACTCTGGTAGGACTGGGTTCTGTTGATGAAGACCAGTAGAGTGATGATAAGGTGGAGAAACATCTAAGTAGTTAGTTATGGGTTAGGAACACACAGTCTGTTAACAAACCTCAAGTGTACCTCGACCAGCTTGGACTGGGGCAGATTGGGTTCATGCGTTTGGTGCCAAGTTCAAAACAAGTGTGTGCCTCAACAGGAAGGGAGAATCACAAGACCGGGCCACAATTTTTAGTCATAAAAAAAAAAAAAAAAAGTCTTTAGTCTAATATTGGATAACCACTGCAGCCTTGGCTTTCTGTTTTTGGATGATAAAAATGGAACCTGATCTGGTCTTGTGGTGTATTGTGTAGCTGCTCTTGAATGCGCCTTGCCATTTTAGTCTCTCTAATGAACACATTTCATCACCGCTCGCGCCACGGTCAAAATCACTGAGATCATGTTTTTTTTTCCCCCCCGCCACATGAATGACTGATTCAATTAATGCATGAACGAGTGTACAGGTGTTCCTAATAAAATGCTCAGTGAGTGCATATTATCAGTCCTTATTTTAAAAGCTGTTTCTCTTATTGATTGTTTGCCTGTATTTTTTTTCTTCCTCTGGCCAGTTTTTTTTTCCCAGTGGTGTGCATAATACTAGTATGTTAAACATAATTAGTTTTATAGTGTTTAAAAGATATATACTTTATTGTTTACGTGTATATAATTGGAGAAATGTTTAGCCCCCTATATAATATTGCACTATTAACACCCTTTCTCAGCTATGCAAACTATTATTGCTTAACTGATGTCGTATTTTCTAATCGTCCAAAAAAAGACACTTCTCAAACCTTTTATTTCCCCATCCGTAATCATTTCAGAACTCCCAAAGCACAGTATATCTCCCAACTGTACATGATAGTTTAGATTCACAGCTCGTGTAGTGAACGTTTTTCCCAGACACAAGTTTAGACCTACAGTTCAGGAACCAGAGCATCTCGAATCCTCTCCCACACCTTCCTACTGAGCATGCAAGCAACCTAGTAAGAGAACATTTCAGTGTTTCCTATAAACACTTCTGTAACAGTATTGTGCTAAATCTGATTTAAGCTTGAAGATTTTGCCGCATATCCATCATATGTTAGGTATTTAACATAGGTTTTGCAATATGTATCAGCGTGTCACTTAAGAACGTTCACTGCCGTTTCCAAAATAATAAAAAACGTTTTTCAGATTGTATTGCTCTGTTTCTTTCTATACTGTGCAAAAGTCTTAGGACACCACCACATTAGATATACTATTAGATATTGTTTTAGCAATGGGTTTATGACGATATGTAATTTTTTTCTCAGTCGCTCTATTGGGATAAAAACGTGAAATGCAAGGAATTTGTATGTAGCATTTAAACACAAAAGAAAATCTGGAAACTGCTCCTACAGCTTACAGGCACATATGACTTGAGCAATGGTAGTATTCCCATTATTAAAGCACTCTTCCAGATTTTATATCCAAACTGCAATTATTTGCGGCATTTTTAAACGGCCTGTGAGATGTTTTCTGCATGTGATTTCAATTTTTCCGTTCTCCGTATTAAAGTCAATATTAAGTTAATACCTTTTGTTGGCCACGGGGTGGCGCGTTTTCTCAGCAAGGCCTCCTATATTTAAAATGGTAAAATTGAAAGCGGGTGCCGAAGATATCAGGCACGTTGGCAATTTTTTTTTTTTACTTATTTGGTTTTTTTTTTAATAAACAGGGAAGTGTTGGAATAGCTGTAGTGTATTTATACAGCATACAGATTAAGATCGGTCTATTGAGTTTGCCAGCGGTCTTAAAAAGCGATGGGTCACAAACTGACCTTAGCCTTGGAGTTCAGCTTGTTATTCTTCGTCCATACAGGCAAGTCAAATGTATTTATTATAGCGCTTTAATAAAGCAGCTTTAAAACATTAGATTATCTTATTAATAATCTAATGTTTAAAAGAACAATCCCAAATTGAGCAAGCCTGAGGTGACAATGCAAAGGAAAAACTCCCTTAATATAGGAAGAAACCAAGGACCAAGACTTAAAAAGGAACCCATCATCCATGAGTGGCCTAGATGTTAATTGAAATGATTAAGTTGTAGTAATAATAAAATTAAAGTAAATGATACAATTTGAATTAAATAACGAAATAGATTTAAGACAATGTGTCCTCAGCGGTAAGTTATTGGAGGCACGTCTGTCCTTATACAGGACCTCTGGATAGCTGGAGTCCCATATGGACCGTAAAATATTGCTCAAAAAATTAGGGGATACCTCCAAATAAAATATGAATTTTTTGTGAGCAGTTTATTTGCAGCTGTAGTCGCAAGAGATGGTTTTGTAGCCTTTAAATTTAACGTGTGTTTTATTTTCTGATCTCCTTGCCAACTCTTATTTGCTCTCTCTCCAATAACCATACATTTAATTTGATTAATTTTCAGGAGCATGAAGCTTTCTTTCAGTGTGCTTTAAAGGTTATTTGACAATCATTTTTAGCTTTAAATTGGTGTCTTCATGCAGAAACATATAAAGAACGGTGAAGTAGCAAAACGATGTAATAAAAAACAATGGCCAATAGATGGCGCTATAAGATGACATGTCAATGAAGTGCAAGCGGAAGTTGGGTTAGGTTTATGAACTCGCATTTTCTAAACATTCTGTATTTGGTTAAATGTAGTACATGACTTAAAAGTATAATATAATAAAATAGTAGTTTTTGCAACTTTTTATATATTAAATGTAAGATTATTTAATACTCCCCAGTCATCTTGGTTGGGAGGCAAACAACTTCATATCCACCTTTTGCTATTGATTAAATATACTGCTCTCAAAAATTAGGAGATATTTCATGAAAATAATCTTTCTGAGAAGTATAGTAAGGCAATATTTATTATTTTTTTATTATATTTAAGATGTTTATTGTTATATTAACATAGCTCCAGTATATTACTCTTCAGTACCCAATGCTGGAAATTAAAAAAAAAACTTCTGAGGGTCTGGGCGGCAATAATCTGCAGGCTGGGAATTTTGCCGGTGAAGTGCCCAGGCTTTCCCTCTGCTTTTACCCTGGAATTTATTGGGTTACGATTCTGATATCGTTCTTAGGATAAGTAGGATTTAAAACAGCATGATTTGCTTAAAAAAAAAATCTACTACAATCTGCTACCCTGATCAGTATGCATAAGATATGTTGCATGCTTCATTTGATTAATTTCTTTATTAATTAATTTCTTTATTTGTAATCGAACAAAGTGTTTTAAAATTGACTTCAGTCTAGTCTTAGAGACTCTAAAATAAAATTACAAAAAACAAATAAATGACTATCCAGGGTGTAACTATTTTTCTAATTGTGTAGTCCATATTTCATGTTTAAGTCATTGTTTACTTGTTTTTTAAGTTAGGTACTAATATATTTTGTAGTTTAGTGTCAGTCAATCCCAGGGTGGAGCGGCTTGGGTCTTTTCTGTGTGGAGTAGGCATGTCCTCCCCGTGTCTGCTTGGGTTTACTCCGGGTACTCCGGTTTCCTCCCACAGTCCAAAGACATGCCTGTTAGGTAAGCTGATTACTCTAAATTGCCATTGAAATTTATATATATATATGAAATTGTGTATGGATATAATCTTGTGTATGTCGTTGAGAGGCATACACAAGATTATATTCATACACTGATACCGATAATGACGTTAAAGAAGACAAATAAGCAAACAATTTGTAAATGAAACTGGCAAAGAGTCTGTGGTATATTAAAAATAAAATCAAACCAATTTTAATTGCAATAAACTGGAGTGTGAGGGTAATGGCTCTGAACACCATTAGCAAAGCATAATTTTCTCAATCCCAGCTCTCTAGCCTTTATTTATTATAGAGATTTTTTTTTTTTATCTCAAAGATAAAGAGCTCTGGAAAAAAATAAAAGACCACTCCAAATTTACATGGATGGCAGCATTTCCATTCCAGTGTCTCCTTCATGCCAGCACAGGTTCTTTCACAGCTCATTCTTCATTGAGCTTTTTTTTTTATTAAAAAGGTGTTTCCATCCACATAACTGCTATTTATATAATGTTTTTTTTAACTGCACCAATCTAGAGTAAACCCTAGAGACTGCTGTGAGACTGTTATGCGTGAAAAAAATAATACTCAAAAGAAATCCTCAAACCAGCCCATCCGACACCAACAAACATGAATATGAATGTTAGCTGAAGCTGCAAGCCTTTATCTTATTAGCTGCACTACAGCCACATGATTACTAATCTGGATTAGATACAGTAATTGCACGAATGTGTACGAGTAAAATTCTGGGCAAGCCTAATGTGTATGTGATATATATTGTATAAATACAGAATGTATGTGATGTATACAATACTGTGCAAAATTCTTGGGCCACCATTAGATTTGTTGTTTCAGCAATGATATAATTAACGATACATAATATATTGTTGACGATTCGAACCCAAAAACTTCACATTTGTCACTCCCTTCATACTTTCTTTTGCACTGATCTCAGTCATTTCAGTCTTTGTGAGCTTATCTTTTTCCTCCCTGTTCCACTTCTGAAAAAAGCGATTTATTGGCTGTTATATTTCCCAGAAGACGAAACTTCTTTAGACTGCCGAGCGGTCATGCTGGCATCCAGATGTTGCTATTGTTAAATTGTAAGGGGGGCTCACAATAAATACTTGCCACTGTTGTCTATAGAATTTCAATTTTCCACTGTGTTAACACTGCACACAAATATCCTGTGTTTTCTGGTTTTATTACAATAAAGAGGTGATTACAGCATATCTACAACAATGGTATATCTAAACTAATAGTGACCTAATACATTTGCACAGAACTGCATATATAGATGTTCATTGTGTAAAAGCAGCTACAAGAATCAATTAAATACCTAGATAAAAAATGTAGACAAAGTGAAGGCCTGAGCTGCTCCTGATAATCTGGTAATCTAATTAAGGTGTTGAATGCTGTTGGCTTACTGGAACTGCACCTTCTCGCTGCACTCTGAATGATCTGAGCTCTGGCTGTAGACGTGACCAGTCTTTCTTCTGACAGCTTCACTATTTCAGCTTTTATTACATGTCAGTTTGATTGGCATGGCCTGAGCACTTGTCTCTGTTTGCTGCCATGTTTGTCCTGATTCTGTGCTATCTGTCATACCAAGGAAGCAGCTGCATTATCCAAACTAATAAAAAGTTTCAGCAGAGAAGAGGAGAAGAGACGCCTCCACTATGGAAAGGGTCGTGACCCGCTGTCGGTTTCAGGGTTGGATGAGGGTGATCGGTAGGTTTTTTTTCCTCCCGACAGCTCAGGATGGGAAAAGGTTTTAATATAAAGTTTTAATCATGTTGTTTAAGGCTTGCTTGTTTTCAAGTTATCCTCTCCTCTGTGTTTCCGTAGCTACAGTATATGATGCGAGTGTCTGTGTCTAAGTCCGTACTTAAATCATTTTTAATATGTAGAATGCAGCATTTGTGTTTTTGTATTTGCAACAACTCAGTTCTGTAAACACTGCCTCACACTCTTTTAAATGTGTCAAACATTCAAGTGAATCCTTCAGCTCAGTTTATCTAGTTTACATTCTTAATCGTGTTCTGTACATGCTATGCTCTTTGTGTGAAACAGAGTGTGGGACGCTTTTTTACAGTGGGGCATCGTCTCACAGACCCAAAGCCCTAACTGAATGAAACTACTGCTCACAAAAATTTGGGGCTATTTTCAAATTAAATATCCCTAGGGAAATATTCCCTATTTTTGTGAGCAGTGTACATACATATATACAATTTAGGTAGTTAATGAGTTCATAGCAGTATAAATAGTTTAAACATAAGCTATATGCATATTACATTTTAAAAGACTTGAATGAAGATCGGTGGGAAAGAGAATTGTAGAATGATGAATCCAAGCTTTAAGTGTTGGTTTGTTGATACATCCTAGGCCACATGCACTCATACACACACTATAGGGGCTAAAGTATAGAAACTCCAAATAACTTGGCATGCATGCCTGTGACTGTGCTACCCACCAAGCCTAAATGCAGCCCAAAAAGAATATCTAATATATTCATATTTAATTCAATTCAATTCAATTCAATTTTATTTATATAGCGCTTTTTACAA
>JAUZST010009062.1:0-38369 GCA_034779995.1 Parotocinclus haroldoi
ATATAAATACCTCAAGTTACAATTTTACAAATTATATATATATATATATATATATATATATATAAAACAACATTTGTAACTTTAGGTATTATATAAACTGGCAGGAGAGATATAGTTGCTATTAAAGGACTTAAAGGACATTACCTGAACCTAAAAGGTGCCACTGCAGCCATTCGTGGTGATTCATCTTCAATCATGATATTTGCTCTGGGTCTCTCGGCTGTAGGCTTGCAAGCATTCACTGTGTTAGCTATTCTTGAGTTTTTAAAGTTGCTTCTTTGTTTGTTGAGGGATGGGTGATTACCAGAAGAAGTTGACCAAATTAAATTTCCATTCGTTCTTTTGAGATGGGGAAGAGCCTCCTTAACTTTTGCTGTGGGAAACTCCTCCATACAAGATGGCTGAATATTAACATTATCCAAACTTTTGAAATGAACTTGCTTTGTTCTACAGCCATTGCCATTCCTTGCAATGTCTCCAAAACTCTCTTTTGACAGAGGAGTTTTATGAAGATCCAGTGTGTCTTTGGATCGCAGGATGTCCTTCTTGGGAACTCTTGGGCTACTGTAGGCAGAGCGGGTCCCAATTGTACGGTTGAGTGAGGTTTTGAGTGGAGTTAGTCTTTGCTGTTGGAACGGAATCCTTGAGGATGCTTCTTTTAGTAGTTCCTTGGAGTTAGCATGGGAAGCAGTGCTGCAGTTGGCAGATGAAAAATAGGTAATTTGTCCACGTGGATGATATTGTGTAGGTGAAAACAGGTGACTGCCTAAGGATTTGGTGGTATTCTTTGTGAAGGTGCCTCTTGTCCCAGGCAAAGGGATCCCAGAGCCACTGTGATCCTGAGACACAGGCTTCACCCCAGCACTCATGATTCTGAAGAAAGTCAGTCACACCACACACAATCACAGAATAAAATATGTCAGTGAAATGATCTGAAGAATATTTAAAATCCGATCTGATACTGATTCAGCATTTTATGTATAAGGTTGGGGAAGGAAATGTCCATTAAACAATCACATCCAAGGTGATTTATACACAACTATTTTATCTATTATGTATCAGTAAAGCTGGTCTGCAGTAAACAGATACAATAAGATAATAAACATGGGAAACATTATACCAACAGTTCAGTCACCTTCAGAACAGGCCATCAAATATATGTACAGTACATTATAACGAATCCTGCAGTCAATCATTATCCCATAACAAAAAACAAGGATGAACTATCTCAACTAGCACTGTAGTTACTATTTCAATGCGTTTTACAAAATGTATCAATCAAAAAGCCTTCTTTTACTATTGAATAATAGACCAGGAAGCTTTTAAAGTATAGTTCCAGTGATTTGTGATAGTTCTATGGTTAGACTAAAGATATCATACAATTATCTTGTTTTTTTGCAATGTATCTGCTTTAGATTTGTTAAATCATACACTATGAAGCCTCAAATATGTAGACACCCCTTCTAATTAGTGATCTCTATTATTTGAGCCACACGCTGAAAGGTTCATAATCTGAAACATATGGGTATGGAATCTCAACAGGCAACCAGTGACAGTAGAATGGGTTGTACTTAAAACATCAGTGACTCTCATGACTCGTACATATCACAGATCCATAGGGACACACCTATGCAATTACCCTACAAAAATAGATGATAGATAGATAACATGACAGAGTTTTGAGATGAACTGGAATTTCAAGAATTATTCAGGGCTTATTGTCCAACATGGCTTTGGTTAAAATCTAGTGGAAAGCCTTCTAAAAGAGAACCAATTCCACACTTACAGTCATGTTTTTAATTCTAAATTTTTAGGTGTCTACACACTTTTGGTTATATAGTTATATATCTACAAAGGTAGCGTAATAGCTTGTTTAGAATCAAATATGTCACATACATACAACCATCACAGAATTGAAGCATCAAGAAAAGTATTTAGACTTCCAAAAATAAGAAAATGTTTATGATTAAAATATGGCGAGGTACGAAAATGAATTAATACATTTCTCTAATTAATCAACATTTATTCTAAAATTTAGCATCATCTGCGACTTAACACTGCAACCACACAAGAACCAAGCTCTCTCAGTATAGAGAGTAGCAGGTGCCTTACTGGCTACTAATGACATGGCAGTTCTGTTACCTAAGAAAGTGGCCAGAGATACAGAAAACCAGTAGTTGGTGAGCGATAAACATGCATAAAGTATATTATAATTTGACTAAATAATTGAAAAATCCAGTAAATAAACATCTGCCTCACCTGGGTCCTATGTATTCCTATTGAAGTCCTCCTGAATACTACTATAGTCCTGTAGCAGCTGTAGTTGAAGCACTGCTGATGTCTGTGCCAACTCTTGTCCTCTGTGATATAAAGCTTTAATGCTGTCTAACAAAGCCTGGGAGAGCCACGTGCCACTACTTCAGAAATGAGGGAGGAGACTGGAGTCATCTGGACCCAGAGGAACACTCTCTCTCTTTCTTTCTCTGTCCTCAAGCTTGATCTCGCCAAACGACACACTGACACACTCTGACACATAGTCAGAAAGACAACAATAGCCATTCCAACATACACATATCACTCTCACACACTCACACACACACCAGTGACTCATATTTCTTGTAGAAATGACATCATTCCAAAATCCTCTGGGGTCATTTCTTCTCACTGCTTTGACCTTTCTTTCAGTCTGACTTTCTTCACCAGATCACTATCAAACAGCATGGCCCTGAGACACGTCACTCTTCCTGTGATTGCTAATCCTTTATTTGTGTTCTAACCTAACAAAAATTCACACTACCCCTTTGAAACTTGAGGTTAGAAGACTCACAATAGCAAAAACTATACATGTTCCTAGATCCCAAGAGCTTCACAATAGAGCTATTTCATTTTCACACAGGAATCACATTTCCTTTAATTCCTTTATTGTAAAGTTATAAAAAAAATTAGAATTGCTTTACTCTTGGTATGCACCAGCGTGACCCTGCTGACTTCCTTCCTCATGTCAGACTCACTTCTGTCACGAAGAGTTAAAGAGAGCAAGGGAAGGGGAAGAAGCACTGGATCTGGGCAAATGTTGCTTTAGATCAGATTTAGCTCACATACACCAACTGGCTACGCTTTTGAAATTTATCATCACATATGTCTATAGCTTATATTGATCAAATTACATAGGATACCAATGAACTACTAAGCTTTCAAAATGGGAGATTTCCTGTTGGGCAGAGCTAACTCTAGCCATTGAGTAATGTCCAATATGGTGGGCACAATGTACATACCAATATTTGCGAATATTGGAAGCACCACAGAGAGAGCTATGAAGCTCCACAACCACTCTCAAGCCTCTTACTACATAACATTTTGATTGTTTAAAGCATGATTGTTTAAAGGAAGTTAATTAGTTTTCAAGCATCCCAAATGCATCTAGAATGAGTGAATGACTCATTCACTACTACTATGATTGATAATAATAGTACTTAGTGGTTTTATAAACATTTATTTCATTGCAAGTAGGATCTGGGTCCTCCTTGAGTCTATATGGGTTTACTCTGGGTACTCTGGTTTCCTTCCACAGTCCAAAGAAATGCCTGCTAGGTTAACTGGAGTTTCCAAGGTACCCTTAGCATGTGAGCCTGTGCCCTATGATGGATTACCACCCTGTGCCTCCGGTTAGGCACTGGCTTCTCCATGACCCTGAATAAGCAAATAAGAAAATGAATGAAGTTATGAATATTTATAAACATGCCAAAACCAGTAGAGGTCTGCATGTAATCACTGGCACTAATTACACTACAGAGACTATTATGTTAGCATATTATAAATTACACTAAAAATAACACTTGAAAACTGACAAAAGCTTTATTTTCCCCAAGAAATAATTGGGATACTGGTTTTATCTATTCATTCTGGTCAGTATGCACTTAACTTAATTACTGATTTCTGGATTTACCATGTAGCTCACTACATCATAAATGCCAGAACCAGACAGTCCTAATCTAATTTTACCTCCATTCCTTTTAGACAACTAGTATTCACCCTCAGTCTGTCTTTCAACTAATACAATTAAAACATACAATCTGTCTTTTAGAGAAACTGAAGTGGCTCATTATATGAAGAACAATGCACAGAAGAGGCTGGCTAACATTAGGATATTGATTATCACAATGAATAGGGGGGTACTTGAAAAAAGCAATTAATAATCTTTTAAGAATCCATGTAAAACGATAACTAAACTGTCTTTAATGTATAATTTTTGATACAGTTAAAACAGGAAAGTAGTAATTAGATTTGTTACACATGACATTTATCTGAACCTATCTTAGTAACTGATTTTTGTATTTACAGTATATAAGACATATTTGGAATAAATATATGAAATATATATGCTTTTGCTGGAATTATTTGGCAAACATTTTCGGTTCCACTGTACAATTTTACCCCTGTAAAAATGTATCCCAGATAATAGACAATTTACCACATACAACCAACAGAAGGACCACTGAGATCAAATGTATTTAAAGCATTGTTATTGTTGTCTGTTTGTTATATGTCTTACCTTTCCTAATGTTTTTAAAATGGCTGCTGGGTTGCAAAATAAAGACAACAGGTCATTTTGAAAACTATAACACACCCGTTATGCTCAGTCACCCCTTAAATGTTCAGTTAGCGTCTAAATCTCAGTTTAACAATCACTGTGAACAACTTAGGAAGCTATTCCTGAGCTGTAGCAACAGATGTTGGATTACTCTTAAATCTCTGTTTCAGACTGGCAGAAGTGGCATTCTAAATGCTAAATCTCTATTAAGCTGGTTAACAGCATGTGTTTCCCTGGATCAGCATATCTGATGCTTTTCAGAGATAAAACATTCTGTAGATGTTGGTTCCTTTCTAATATTGAAATACTTAAAATCTATATACAGTAAATGCCAGCTTTAATTAAATTTAATTTCTGAAACTTTTCATTTAAAGGCTTTGTTTATGTAATAAAATTGGGCAAAAATCACAAATGTCCTAAAACCAGCATCAGTGTTTAAAAACATTCAAAAATTACAAGATGAAAATATGTAAGAGAACATACAAATGCATTCTTAAACAAATGTGTGCAATAAAAACAGTTTACACTGAAATGTCGTTACATTTCAAACACAATGTTCAGCTTATGCTGTATACACTCATCGTGTACTTTATTAGGACACCTGTAGTACTAATTAGGGCCTCTATTTTGCTCAAAAGTAGTTTCAGTTCTTCATGGCATGGACTCCATTATCATTTTCATGCTGGAAGTAACCACCATCAGTGAATTGTGGATATTAAGGGCTAGGCAAGCGATATTACCGCAGCACATAGTCATCATTAATGATCAAATAGGATGTGGTATTCAAGAGATTACTGAACGGTATTAACAGGCCAAAATTCTCAGCACTGTGTTGCAGTGTCTATTGCAGTCATTTTACTGTTTAAAGCCCTTGGTCAATCCCAACCCCAGACTCTTTCTGTATAGAGTGAATTTTCTCCATGCGTCTGCATGGTTTTACTCCAGTTGCCCTGGTTTCCTCTCACATCCCAAAGACATGCATTAGGTCACTCTAAATTGGGGCATTACTATTATGTTTATTTAACCTTCTGTCTGCATGCTGCTGTGATGTTAAATAAATAAACAAATAGGCCAAACTTATATAGGACACTTGTATAGCTGTCCTGCACAAAACATGTAGAAATATCATATGAGCATGTGAACTATGGCAATTGTGAATATGTATACTACCAAGTTTTGTTTTATTTTTGATAAAGGAGATATAAGACATTCTTATTTGAACCCAAGATAAAACAAATATTTATTCATGCTGGAGAAAGATTTGATGGAACTAGATATCAGAATCAGAACCAACCTGAAATATACTGGGTGTGGTTGGGTTATATTCAAAAGCTACTGTATAGAGGAAAATTAGGACAGCAAAATGAGAAGACAGCACTTCTACCCAGGCTCAAATAACCAGATGCTGTATTAATTCCTCTTTAGCAAAGAATGTACAGTATTAAATTTTTGCGTAAGGTGATGAAAATGGTTCATGATGATTAAGATTAGCTCCTAAAATGTATTTTAATTCTTGCTTTGATTATTTAAAAAAAACAAAGGTCGTTTTTTTATTTAATGTTACATCAGTATTAGTGACTAGTCATGAAAGAAGCAAGGTTATCTAAACACATCAGTCATAGGCCATGTTTAAAGCAACCAGTCAATGTAATGCATGATATTGGAATGTCAGAGGAATCCAGAGTACCTGGAGTAAACCTACATGGGCACAGAGAGGACACACAAACTCCACACAGGCAGAGTCCAAGGTCATGATCAACTGGGAAATCTCAAGAGGTGGCAGCGCCACATGTGCCACCATGCCATCCGAAATATTCAAACTAGGTTTAAATGAAAATCTGGAATTGTTTCTAAATATCACCTTATTAAAATGATCGCAAGCAAACGCCATGTACTGGCTTATTGGGTTTCATGCTGGGCTTCGGTTGATGAGAATGTAAAATAGAAATTATCTTTCAGGCCTAAATCTATTTGTGAAACAGCAAATATTGTACATCATTTAAGACATCAGGTTAAAGTAGCCTATTCCCAGAAGAGAGGGAGAACAAATGCTTCTGATGGCATCAATATGTAGTGGAGACGGAGTGTCTGGTGAGGTAAAGGTCAGGGAAGCAGAATGACCACAACAGCATTTAAACAGTTTGACTGCCAATGACCTGCCTGTCAATAGAATATTGAACCAAAACAATTGAACCAATTGTAATTTTCTTAAATTTTAGGCAATTTAAAAAAAAAGTGCAGCTTAATTGAAATTAAAAGAAAAATAACACATTGTGTGATTCCCTAAAAGGAATCAACTAAGAAATCCCTCTGTAGTGTAGGATTAGTAAACTAAAGGAAGTCTGTTATTCAGCAATACATTGCTCACAATGTATAGAGTATATTTCAAAATGAAGCATGTCCTAATAAAATATCTCCTAATTCTTGTGAGCAGTGTATATGGACGAAAATACCTTTTGATATCACTCCTTTGTAGGTATACACATGCTAATTTGAGACAATAACCACTATGATTTTTGTTGTGACCCAATTGTGAGGTGTATTTTCACAACAATAGCTATGGCAGCTACCTATTGGGGAGAAAAGCTTCTCTCTACCAGTAGTCTTAGTTTTATGCAATACGACATCACATACAGTAACCACTAATGCCTGCATGGCAATATATTTTCCCTGGCAAGTTTCCACACAAGCTAAGGATATTATTTGTCCCGAGGAGAAAGGGGTCAAATCTCACACTGTCTAAAGCAAATGCTTAAGTGCTGACTGATGATGGCCAGACAGTGAATCATAAACTCTGTGTGTAGTTTTGAGGGAAGGGGTTTAAGGGGCTTCGCTGACATTTTTTTTGCTATCCTCAGCAAACTTGTGAGACAAATCCTATATTACTCACAGTTGGAACTTGTACACCCACATACACCTTATTTATCACTGACACTATAACTGATGAATCTATATGGATTATCAGTCATGATGAAGAGGCTGTTTAGCATGTTAAATCTGAAAAGTTACTTTCACAGTAAGCTGTCAGGCTGTTTCTACTTCCTCGAACGCAGTTCACATCTATCACAGCTATTCCTCAGATTTTGTCTCTGTTAATACCACTAAGCTGAAGCATCTAAAGTTCAGAAATAAATATGAAACTAAGCTTCATTAACAAATGACATGTCTCTTGAATCCTAAATTGCAGCATTATTTGATTACTACAGACTGTAGACTAATTCTGTACCAAAGCTTCCGAGATCACACTGCTGGCAAACAAATGAACTTTGTTTCAACCAGATTAGTCCCATGATTAAGGACCATCACACAACTGTCTTGTGACAGCCGCCAATAATTCAAAAGACTGCTTGTTTGTCCACGCTCAGTCCAGTCTTGACTTTTTAACCCTTATTTTTGGAGTTGCCGTGCAGTGTTCTTTATTCTTCTATCTAGGTGGCAGTAGAGTATAAACATATTAATTCACATTTACGTCATCGTGATGCAATGCAGGTGCAATTGTCAATATTATGCAATATTACAAAAATATTATCCAATAAATCAAAGCCTTACTCAAGAGCCCAACTTTGATCACTTGACAATGTGTGGAGCTTCTACCCTTAGGTAGCAACACTGAACATTTAAATTACAAATTCTTAAAATGTATATAGTTTTTGAACTATGCTATACCATGCTATACTATACTATACTATACTATGTACTTTTTCAAAAATCAAATAGAATTATGTAAAGTAAGTCTGACGTCTGATAAATGCTTTGATTTTGATCTCTACTGTACAGTTAACACAGGTTAAGATTCAGTTTCAACTGTGGAATCTTCATTATATTTCAGCACTCTGTATGCTTAAATATAATGCAAGGATACAATTTTGAAGAACATATACCCCACACTATTACACTACCACTAGCACCCTGAACAGTTGATACAAGGCAGGATACTCAATGCATTCATACCATATACTCCAAATTCTGACCCTACCATCCGAATGTCGCAGCAAAACTCAAAAGTCTTCAGACCAGGCAACAATTTTCTAATCTTCTGCTGTCCAATTTCAGTGAGCGTAGTTACCTTCTACTCCTGTAGCCCATCTGTTTCAAGGGTCAACATGTTTTGCATACCCTTTGAGGACCAAGGGACATATTTGTCCCATACGACCGATATCAAATGGAGGGTGAATGCGATTGAAACAACCTACGGTCCTGAAAGGGTTAAAGAAAAACACTTAAGGCTTTATTTTCCTGCAACACTTCATATGAAAGTTGTTTCAATTGCATTTGATACCTATTTAAAAATATGGGACAAATATGTCTCTTTGTCCTCAAAGGGTTATATTGTGCCAGAGGGCCATTTCAGCTAACTGAGTTAATTACCTATTCTAGAATAACATAAATGTGTTTTTATTGTAGCCTCAGGACACTGTTAGTGTCCCTTGTATCACTACTAGGGTTGACTGACTGTTGTACGCAAGGGTATCCACCAGCATATGGCCGTGTGTTGCTACACAGCAAAAGCATGATTGTGGTCACCATGAGGCCTCCAGATTCAAATGAAACCATTGCCATGTTTCCAAACAGAGCCTGGATTTGTCACTGAAGCCGATATGGTTCCAGTACGGAGTCAAGTCATGTCATATTTTTATAGCGCTATTTACACATAAAGCATTGTCTCAAAGCAGATTTACAACAGGAAAACAGTGGAAGGGAAAACTACCTAAAAGTTGTATGGATAAGCCTTGGAAGGACCAAGACATGGAGCAGTTCAGGATTCTTGTTCACGACACCTCTGCAACTAAAGGTGACAAAGGCTGGTTTTCACTGGCAGGACACAATGTTAGCTGCAACAACAAATCCGTCCATCTTTCTTTTAGTCACCTGGAAATGGTCTACAAGTCTAGGTGTGCACAGTCTAAAGACCACACTATGCTCTGTCAAACAGGATGTTTACTGAAATGGGTGTTGATCGGACACTATCATAGTAACTTAGTGTTTTTATGAAGCATACCATAAAGGTGTACTACCTACAATAGGAGAGGCACATCCAGTTATGGATGTTATGAACAGCTTGTTACAATTAAGTTAAACACACAGGTGACTTGAACAAAAAGTCTCTAAACACATCACATACACATACACACACACACACACATTATATATATATATATATATACACACACACATTTACATCTGCACGTACACACAGCAAAATGACTTATTTATACTTTCTAACTCCCACCTCTGCTCATGGATCCACACGGTTGATTGACCGTTGAGGTGACCAGTTGTTTATGGATGCAATGTCCAGAGTTAAAAGACAAACTTTTGTTTCCTTTTATAATGTATTTTTATTTCAGATTTAAAAAATTGTGGATAAATGGTGCATACCTTGCTTTAGTTAGCCTAAGCTCTGGCACAATACAATCTACAAATGTACTGGCCCTGTCTGAAAACTAAGTTCAGGCTTCACCATATTTAAGTCATATTTTCACATTATCAGTGTTCCAGCTTGCAAGTGTTTAAAAGCCATGCTCTCTCTGAATGAATAGTAACTGGCCTCTTTAAAATGCACCTACTGTGCTGACACCACTGCCTGGCACAGAAATGCTGATTTTCCCGTCAGGAAATGGACTCTCTGGCTGGGCTCCAGCTGAGAATGATATTTTTACCTGAATCTGATGTTGAGTCGTTTACCTTTAGAGGGATATTACATTACACTACACTAATCAGTATGAATCAGCAGAAATCCACAAACAACCATCACCTCCCATTAAACAATAATAATAATATACAGTGTTTTGAGCGATAATATCTTTAACGTAATGTTCACTTAAAGGCTTACCTGTAGTGTTGTTTTGCTTTCCCTTAAGAAAACACCTGCGGAAGTATTGCTATCTGGATCTCTGAAGTGTTTCTCCAGTTCTCTAAAAGTACAGCCTGTAACTTTGAAATTGTCAGGTTTTAATAACAGTCACTGTGATGTATATTTACACCTACCTGTGAAATTGTGTTAAGGATTGCAGATTGAGCAGACAGAAAGATAGCACTTACAGTACATTCTCTCACCTACCTCACTTAACTCATACTAAAGCATCATAAAGCATGGAGCCTGTTTCGTCTCGGGGTGCAGTGAAGGTTTTTTGAAGTATCATGTCATGATACACGGGAAGATCTAGTTTGCTGTAGTGGTTATACTAAACACTAATGATGTCCGATACTACCGATTTCCTTTTCGATCCGATACTGAGTAAAATTCTGGCTGGTGTCTTGTAATGTGCCTGGTAAAACCAAACACTAAAAAAGAATAATAAATAATAAAACCATTCAAATAAATCGCTGTTTAATTATCAACATATAAAAGCACCATTTGACATATGACACTTTCTAAAGATTAAATAATAACCGTAATTAAAAATCACTTTGTGAAAATATTTGTATGCGTTTGTCATTTTTAATATTTAGAAAACATTTTTTTGATTTTTACATGGTTCAAAGATTAAGAGTTCAAGGAGTTCATAAAAAAGAAAGTCATTACTTAAAAATGTGTGAGTACTTACAGACGGGTGAGCCTTATTTTAGTCACAACCCAGTTTTTTTCCACCAGAAAGTGAGACTGCCAGCATGGCTCTCATGGTCACGTGGTGCATAGCAAAGTCAGAAAGTCAGTGTGTAAGTAACAGTTGTCATTCGTGAACACAAAAGTACATAAACATTTTTTTGTTCAAATGAAAAGAAATATCTTTGTATGCGTGTACAACAGTTTTTAACCATGTACTGGTTAGATTTTTGAGCTATGCTCACAAATGAGTTAAAATGTAATTAGTAAATGCCAGGGGGAAAATACTGTTAGTAGGTATGTGAACCTAGAACTATTACAATACACATACAAAAAAATTAGGAAAACAGCCAAAAAAAAATTCTAGATATTTTCACTGCTGACTTTGAACCCATTTTGTCCAAATAGGATACTTGGCTTATATGAATAGCCCTATAAATTCAAGAAGCATGAATAAACATGCATGAGAAATACTAAAACTATACGGTCAGAAGTAAGTATGCAGCAGAATATTATCTTCTGGAACAGCCGTAGTTTTGGAGTACAACAGCGGGACTGTGTTTTCAGTCAGGAATAGGAACATTAGTTATAAGTAGGGGTTATAAGTGATAATGGTAAACTGGAAGTCCTGGCTTGCGGTCAGTGTTTCGGTTCATACAAAAGGTGCTCATGTTATAGTCAGGTAGGCTACTCAAGCTGTTAAACATCAAAGTATTTATACTTTACTGTCATGCTAAAAATAATAGATCCTTTCCTAAACTTTTGTCACAAAGTCTAAAGCACACAATTGCCACTGCATGCTGTGATATTAATTTTCCCTATTACTGCTACTAAGTGGGCTAACCCACTTTATGAAAAAAGCCTCAGACCATTACTCCTATTCAATCTTTACAGTAGCCATTGGCATTCTGGCAGAGACAGGCTACTTCTGGCAGCAAACAAACCCATGTTTTATCATTAGCTGATCAAATTCTAGAGCATGATTCATGGCTTCACGCCTGTTAGTCACAGGTGCCGCAAAAATCCCCCAAAACAAACCCATTGTTTGGAAGGGGTGTTCACACAGAAGCCATGCATTTAAAAATTTTACTTTCACAAAAAAGATGGAATTACGTCTATATTTAGTACACTATGGACTAATTTTGTGCCAGTTGTAGGGTAGCCTACCATCCATGTGATGAGTAAATATAGTAGCAGGTCATTTTTTTCTTCCAGATTGAGAAAGAAGAGGGACTGCTCTCAGAATGCGACGAAAAGGGCGTGCCTTGCTTATGGAAGAAAATCCAATATATAACAAAGGGTTCCTTCTACTGGCCATTGTCTAAAACTACAACACATCATCCATGCTGCAGTAATTCAAATCCGTAGAGTGGCATACGATTGTATGTAAATATTAGAGCTCTACCTACAGGCCGTGTGTGTTATGCTGTGATATAAAACCTTTCCGTTCTCCGTGGTACAAACAAACCTGTATGTACTCTCACAGCTACAAGTTTATGTAATTAAGTGAATATTGAGGTTTCTCACATATACTTCAAAGAGTAGTCTTATTAAGAGAGAGAGAAAGATTTTAAGTCATTTTATTGCATGAAATAAATATTTGATCACCTACCAACCTCACTGACCAGTTTTACTTTAAGAAGCCCTCTTACTATGCACTCATTACCTACTTGTTACCTGTATAAAATACCCCTGTCCATACTCTCAGTCAATTACACTCAAACCTCTCCACAATGCTCAAGACTAAAGAGCTGTCTAAAGACACTGGGGACAAAATTGTAGACCTGCACAAGGCTGGGATGGGCTACAGAAGAAGGTCACGTAAGAAGGTCACGTATCATGAAATTCTGGCCAATAACCCAAAACATACAGCCAGGGCAACTAAAGAGTGGCTCCGTAAGAAGCATTCAAGGAGTGGCCTAGTCTCCAGACCTGAACCCAATATAAATCTATGGAGGAAGCTAAAACTCAATGTTGCCCAGCAACAGCCTGAAACCTGAAATATTTGGAGAAGATATGTATGGAGGAGTGGACCAAAATCCATGCTGCAGTGCGTTCAAATATGGTCAAGAACCACAGGAAACGTCTGACCTCTGTAATTGAAAACAAAAGTGTCTGTACCAGAAATTAAGTTCTGTTTTTCTTTTATATCAAACACTTATTTCATGAAATAAAATGCAAATGAATTATTTAAAAATCATACAATTATATTTTCTGGATTTTTTAAAGATTCTGTCTCTCACAGTTGAAGTACCTATGATAAAAAATTATAGGCATCTCTCTTAATTTTTTAATTCATTTTTCCCACTATAAACGTCTTTAAAATAAAATAAAATGTATGCAAACATTTTCTGTATTTAGTACATCTGTCTTTTGTTTCTGTAATTGTAGTTTATTTAACCTGAAATTGGTATCTGTTCATTTTATAATAAAGGGGGAAAAAATCATGGAATGCCTAAACTGGTGATATAATTACTTTTTGCTGTTATTTTAAGTTTTGAAAAGTTTTTATATTTCTTATATTTATGATTTGTGGTTTCTAAACATTTTCTTAGAGAAAACATTCTTTTATATATGATTTTATATTCTATTATATACACTGCTCACTAAAATTTTCATTATATCATTTTAAAGTCCCCTATTTTTTGTGAGCAGTTTTAGCTTCTAGCCTGGTCTTCCTAATAATCTACTACTGGTCAGCTCTGTGTTTAATAACTCTGAAAATAATCAGTTTTAGAAACAAGCCACCTACTATTATTCAGAGACTTCAGCAACAAGTTAATGCAAATGTCTGGTTGTCATATGTAAAAATGTATATTATTGTTCAGAATAACATGCACAATAACAAGATATTGGTCCAGTATACTAGTAGGTATTTTAAATACGGCCTATGTGTAGGTTCACTCCAAGAATAGATTTTTTGTTAAACGACAAACATGGTAATGACTTATCAGTATTTGTAGAAGCTTATCAGAAGTGTTTGGGTCTTCTAGCCTTGAAGACTTCCTCACACTGTATTGACATCTATCTAATCTAAACAAACTGCTTCCCATGCACTTTGGACTGTTTTACATCAGACATTTTGCTCTTTGCCCTGTTTCTTTCATAATACTTCCTCAAAACCTTCAACTGCAAAGGAGCTGCAGCAACGTAGGTATGGCAGTTGTAGTGCACTAGTTTACTATGTGGTTTTGTAAGAGACATTAAAGTAAAGAGTAGATTATATTTTCATTACAAAACTTAACATGTAAAGTGTCACACTACATTTAGCTGTTTTCTGATGAATTTTAAATTTCACTCTTTGGTACCTGTTTGGAGTCACTGTATGGTACCAATAAACATTTCATTCTACTAACTAACCTAACTCAAATCCTCTTTTTAGAATACTGACCTAAACACAAAACAGCTAAACATTTTATTTAGCATATTTCGCATATTGGCAATTGGCAATAAATATCAACCTCTACACTATCTCAGCCACACTTCCTTCCATCAAGGACACCATGAACTAGCAGATGCCATTACTAGAGAGCCACAACATTCTCCCCGCACTAGAGCTGCAATCACTGAATGTGAGTCATAATGGATCTTATCTGCTGTCTGATATAGAGAAACCTCATGAGTCTTACATGCTGTTCTGGTATCTCACCCATTCCAGTGTTATCAGCAGCAGAGAGAACTGGGTGTATGCTGTAAATATGTAAAAACGCATCCAAGTCTTTGAACCAAGCACTAAACTTGTTTTGTCAAGCTCCTCTTAATAATCACTTGCAAACATTCACTGCTAACGGGGCTACACTGGGACGTTGTGTAAAACAGAATACGATGATTTCCGAATCAATTTCAACCCATATTCAGTTGAATAGACCAAAAAGACAAGATATTTAATGTTCAGACAGATCAACTTTATTGTTTTTGCAAATATTTACTTATGTTGAATTTGATGCCTGCAACACGTTCCAAAAGAGTTCTGACAGGGGCAACAAAAGACTGGGAAAGTTGAAGAATGCTCAAAAAACACGTGTTTGGAACATTCCACAGATGAGTGTCATGATTGGGTTTAAAGGAAGCATCCCCGAAAGGCTCAGTCATTCACAAGCAAGGATGGGGTGAGGATCACCACTTTGTGAACAACTACATGAGCAAAAAGTCCAATAGTTTAAGAACAATGTTTCCCATCATGCAATTGCAAGGAATTTAGGGATTTCCTCATTTTATGAAATCATCAAAAGATTTAGAGATTCTGGAGAAATCTCTGCAAGTAAGCCAACACTGAATCCCCGCGACCTTCGATCCCTGCATTAATGACCAACATCATTCTGTAATGGATATTACCACATGGGCTTAGGAACACTTCAGAAAACCATTATCAGTGAACACAGTTCGTTGCTCTATCTACAAGCGCAAGTTAAAATTCTACCATGCGAAGCGAAAGCCAAATATCAACAACACAGAAACACCGCCAGCTTCTCTGGGCTCGAGCTCATCTTAGATGGACTGACGCAAAGTGTTGTGTGGTCTGACGAGTTCACATTTCAGTTGTTTTTGGAAATTATAGACGTCATGTTCCAAGCCACATTCTGCACATGTTACAACAGCGGTGCTTCGTAGAAAAACAGTGTGAGTACTAGACTGATCTGCGTCCAGTTCAGACCTATCTCCCATATGTGGTGCATTATGAAGTGAAAAATAAAACAACAGAGACCCTGGACTGTTGAGCAACTGAAGTTGTACATCAAGCAAAAATAGGAAAAAATATACAAAGCTTCAGCAAATAGTGTCCTTAGTTCCAAAATGCTTATTGAGTATTGTTAAACCTGAACACATAAAATATGTCTTAAACTACAGTATATCAACAGACATATTCCAGAAAATACTATCACAAATATATTCATGTTTGGATTTACCCCATAAATCAACAGCAAGCATATGTGTGCTTGAAAACTGACACAACAGTTAAATCCATCCTTTCATAAGAGACAAAAAATAATAACTTTCATTAAAGTTGCTTTTCAGTACCACAACGAGAGCAAACCCTGTATTATAAAATATAATATAAGCTAATAAATGTTAGATGATCTTCTACTCCAAAAGCAAACGTACCAATGTAATGAACAAAAACTTTATTAACTCAAAATTACTTACAATTACTTTTACTTATGTTTACTTACAGAAATTTCATCAGCTGGCATCCTGGCAAAACTTTTTGTTATGTCAGTTTGTATAAGTATTTCCGGTTCTAGTCCAGTTCCAGATTGCGAGCTTCCCTGGATCCAGCTCCAGTCCATATATTTCACTCTGCCACTCACCCCTTAAAGGGAGACCCCAGACAGCAGAAACTGCAGATTTTCTTTTTGGAAATTCTGCATCAGTTGCATGGAGTTGCTACCATTTTGTTTTGGGTGCTGTGATGTTCTTTGTTTCTTCTATAAGGGAGCTAGGTAAGATGTGTATTTTTACAGTTACAGAAGGTAGTTTCTTGGGGTTTTTTTGTTCTTTTGTAGGTGTTTGTTTATTATTATTATCCCGAAGCCGGTACTGGTAAATTTACTATTGTTGTAAATACACTTGTTAACTCTGATTCATCCTGTGTCTTGGTGTTGCAATTATTCCAACTAAAAGTGTACATTTCCTTCCGTATAGGATAACACATCATACCCATGTGTATAAAGATCTTAAGCTGAAACTGAAGATTATTTCTCTCCTTGTTTCATTCTCTCTCTCATACACACACACACACACACACACAGACACACACACACAGTGGCCTCTGGTCAGACCATCAGTCTTTTTCTGGAAGATCGCATATCCAGAATATATCAGTTACACAAAATGTCAAGTTGATTGATTCCACTTGGTGGAAGATGTGAAGATGAATAGGAAGCAAATGCAAAGCTTGCTTCTACTGCAGGCAATAAATATCTTGTGATTTATATATATATTGCATATACTGTATGTAACTTTTTGCCTTGACAGCTAGACATAATGGGATGTCTTGTAATTGATTTGTAGCCATTTAAAATGTTCAAAAACAGTATTTTATACAATTTTATTAGCAATATGCATTCTACTTATTAACCCTTCAAGACATAAGTTTTGAGCTGCATACACCCCTCAACATTCAAATCAGCTGGTATATGTTAACGATGTTAATGATGTTAACGTCTATGTTATCTATATTGTCTATGTATCTGTGTTTTATCAAATGACAACGCCATACTAAAAATCACTTGGAAAACGTCTTTTAAAGTGGTGAAAAGGAATGGCGAAGTTACAAATGGGTAAATGCCTTACCCTCTTGGCCTTTGGAATAATTTTCAGGCCTGAAATGCAGATATGGATGTTTAATAAATGAAATGAATTTGACCAAACAAGCATGACATGGCTCAGGTTTGTACTGTCTACACTGATATTAAAGACAAAGTAAGTTACAGCAACACTGTTTTTATATGCATTTCCTATACTGCTCCATTTCTTCTGATATGATGATGTATGTTAAAGTAAGTCACTGCTTTATGATGCATTTTGGTCTTCTTCTTGTCTTCTGTTTCATGTAAAACATCTGCTACTAAATAGAAATGAAAATTTACCCAGTGCATAAATCATGCATCAACATTCTAACATTGTCAGATATGTGAGTTCCTCTCTGCAGTGTATTTTGTTCTCCAGCACTTTAAACAGTTTTACTCAGATTGTTGATTTATATCTAAAATGCAAAAAAGCTGAAAATGTAGTGCTGGACCTGACATTCTGACATTGCCAAGACGCTAATGAAAGGGTTCAAACTGTCTGGAAACTGAGAGAGTATACTGAAATAACAGCCCAAAAAACTTGATTTGAAATCCCATAGCAAAAGCAGTGTGGCTCTGCTCACTTGACCACTTTAACCATAAAGTGGAAATATCCTTTGGTAGAATGTTTATATATCATTGTAACAACTAAATGTCTCCACTAGGATTAAATATCTGACATTTGAAATCTGACAAAAACTGCTACCTTCTTTTGGGAACAAACAAAACTGTCAAAAGATTACTGCCTTTGATGATTGAGCTGAAGTTTAAGGTCAGGTTTTGAACTGAAATAAATTCATTCTGTAATGGATATTACCATATGGGCTTAGGAACACTTCTGAAAACCATTATCAGTGAACACAGTTCGTTGCTCTATCTACAAGCGCAAGTTAAAATTCTACCATGCGAAGCGAAAGCCAAATATCAACAACACAGAAACACCGCCAGCTTCTCTGGGCTCGAGCTCATCTTAGATGGACTGACGCAAAGTGTTGTGTGGTCTGACGAGTCCACATTTCAGTTGTTTTTGGAAATTATGGACGTCATGTTCCAAGCCACATTCTGCACATGTTACAACAGCGGGGCTTCGTAGAAAAAGAGTGTGAGTACTAGACTGATCTGCGTGCAGTTCAGACCTATCTCCCATATGTGGCGCATTATGAAGTGAAAAATAAGACAAATCTGACAAAAACTGCTACCTTCTTTTGGGAACAAACAAAACTGCTTTTGATGCTTGAGCTTAAGTGTAATTTCAGGTTTTGAACTGAAATAAATCATGCATACTCTAGATCTACAGCTGTAACATCTTTCTCTCTGTGTGTCTAACACACACATACACACACACACACACTGGACTGGAGGTCTTTCGCTGTGTTGGTTGTTAAAGTCTTTGGCTATTATACAGAGGGGTCCCCGGTCAGCGAAGATTATCGATGCCTCCACCCTGCTGACAGCATTGGGGGTTTTGAAGGATTTGAGGTGTCAATCCAAGGTAATGGCATTTATATTTATTATTATTTAACAGATATGTACTCCATGCAGGCTTATTGAACGTATTCTTTACTTAAAATAAAATCCCAGCACCAAACCATACAATGAACTACATTTACATTTTCTTCAGGATAAATAAAGTGTCTGCCTGACAAGCTGAGCCAGACCTCATCAAGGAAAGGCAGGGGATCTGGGTTGTGTCTGACAGCTGATAAACCCGTTGTCACTGCATAGAGACAATGCTACGGCCCCTTGCTGACATTACACACATTTAGGGAAAACTTGCTGAAGTGGTGGAGCATCTCACCTCTGCTGCGAATCTTCCCCCGATCACCAGACCTCCTACTCCGACCACACGATCTTCCCTGCTCCATGCTACTCCTTCTGTTTCCTGTGGCCAGCTTCGTCATAATGCTCCACTGCAACCCAGGGAGGGAGAATATCATCAATTTGAATCCCGATGTTCGGAAAGTATTATTGTTTTTGTAAAATGTTGTAAAGTGTACCTCAGGGACCTCTTAAGGTTTCTTCCTGTAAGAGTCTAAGAAAGTTTTTTGCCTCTTGCTCAACATGGGTTTTTTGGTCTTTTACCATTGGACTCTGTGAAGCTGCTTTAAGACAATGTCCATTGTAACAAAGTGAGGTATAAATACATTTGAATTGAATATATGGCGTAATTACCCAGGTCTTTATTTGATAGCCATTGTCCCATAACAGCCACCGAAGACTACAGGAAAGACAGACCTAATGTAAATAAATATAAAAGAGAGACATGGCTTGATCCAGGACAATTTGCAAACATATGTTAAATGTCACACATTGCATTGCAAATCACCTGGATATTGATGAAATGGTTTCACTTATGATTCGCATGACTGGCGTCATGGGTAATTTAATGTAATTATTGGCGTGTCGGACTAGGCTTGATGTAACTGGCGGATCTTTTGGCTGAGCTTACGGTAGATTGCAATATTCGTCCAATGGATCCCGAGGGATGATGAAGCATTTGCATAAAAATATACGACTCAAGCTCTGCTGCTATCTAAGTGGTGCTGGCAGAAGGTGTGAAAAGTCCCCACAATGATGGAAAGACAAGTTTGTGTGTGTGTGCATGTGTGTGTGTGTGTGTGTGTGTGTGTGTGTGGGTGCGTTCATTCTGTGGAAAGAGTGAGTAAGGGTATGGGTGTGATGGACTCACACTGACTTAGTTCAGTATAAACACCTTCTATGGAAATGCAGCCAAACCTCTGCCACCGATTAGGCACACAGCATGACATCCTTTGCTTAAGCTGACTTGTGTGCTCTCATATTTTACAACAGAATTGTAATTTAAACTGTAATATAACCCAGTTCTCACACGACAATAATCAATTTCTTAATATACAATCTTTTTTACAGCGTTATAGATAAATGACAGTAGAAAGACAGGAAATTATTAGCAACTGTTTCAAAAAGAGCCAGGCAAAAAACATTATGAATGTCATTTAATGTGTTCATTCGAAGGTGGTTTAAGTAGGCAGGTTCTCATGGTGAGAAAAATGCCATATTTAACTATGAGAGAAAGCAGAAAGTTAGAAGTGAGAGAAACCTACGTCATTTCAGGGAGTTCTCTCTCACTCACCCTCTCCAGCTTTCTCCTGTCTCTTTCCCTCTCTTGTCCCACCCACTCTCTCCTTTTCAATCCTTCTGATATAATGCTGCTGACCTTTTCAAAACCACTACTCAGTCAGATCCATTTAGACCATTAACATCACAGTAGTTGCAGGTAAGTCTTTGAGGCTCATTCTTGTGCTTGTGAATGCTTGTGAAGGTTGTACCTACATTTCTTTCATAACAGCTTATTGGTTAGGGCTACCACATTTGAAAAATGAATATAAATAATGGCTGTTATTGGAAAGGTGATCTTGCTGTGAACTTACATGTTACATGCCAGCTAAATATGCTAATGTGTTTGTTGTGAGAGAAAACTGCCCATAGTTGCTTTGTGTGTAAATGGTTTGTGTTTAGGTGTGCGTGCACAGGATGCCTCTCGGAGGGGGAAACAGGTGTGGTTGCTGCCAAAAGACTGTGTACTTTGCCGAGGAAGTCCAATGTGAAGGGAAGTTTTTCCACAAATCCTGCTTTCTCTGCAGTAAGTCACTTGTTTCTAAATGCTCAATGGGCCTGTTTTCATCAAATATAACCAACTCCATGTTTCCTTATCCTGCTTTCTTTCATTTTGTTAATGATTTTGTGCAGACTATGGATCTGGTTTTGTTGATGTTTCTGTAATTTATTCAGATTTTCTACATCTGTGGTGGTCCTGTCAGATCAGACTGGGTTTCGAAAAATACAGTGATACTACAAAAACATACAGACTAACAATCCTATTCTTTTAACACATCCACACAAATCTAACATATAAAAAAATCTTACCATGAACATATTACACTCAGGGTAACATCCCATGGCAACTTAACAACAATCTGATAAACATTACTCCCCAGTTCAGCTACAAATTGTCACTTGTGTGTAAACCATTCATTGTACTTATTATACCAAATAAAGAATAAGTAACATTAAATAAGTTAAATACGTTTTATTCACAATAAAAAATATTCACTTTTGCTACAATGCATAGGTGTTTGTGTAGGTAATGTTTAAATGCAAATGGTAAAAAGGTAAATGTTTTAAAAATAGTTAATAAGCAGTGTCATTGTTTACCATGAAAATATCAATATATTGAATGCATTGCAAAAGATAATTATGTATTTGTGCCCATTAAGAGCCAGTACTTCCTACTTCTCCATGATCATGTTCTTATGTATTTCGGAAACTCTGAGGTTAGCAGTACTGGGTAAAATGAAACCTCAGACATAACCAAGCTGAAAGATGTTTGCATGCCTTAAGTTCTTATACAAACATCTGAATCTCCTCCACTTTAACAAGGGTGTCCATATTAGGAACTGGAAATGGAAATGGGTCATTCTGGATGAGTATACCTTATATGGGACTGCAATGTGTGCTCCTCCTAAGCAGTGTAGTGTAGCAGATTTGAGTGTCGGTGTGCCTGTGTACACAAATGGACATGCAGTGAACTCCTGAATACGTGGCACCCTTGCTTAAGATAGGTGAAAAGTGTCATACAGATTTGTTTATTTGCCAGAGGTAACAGAAACACAGTCTGTAATCAAATACAAGTACAACCTCGAAGTCTCATAAATTGTATTAGTAAGGTAAACGTATCGTATTAATTCTTTTCTAATTGTAAACATGTATTATTTGTACTCTTTATTCACAATTTATGTACCTTAAAGCAGGTCCCTAACTAATGTGTAGTCACAGAATTTGCATTTACATTTATGCCATTTAGCAGACGCCCTTATCCAGAGCAACTTAAAATTAATTGGTGGGATTCGAACCCTGGACCTTCTGGTCCACAGCCCAGCACCTTAGCCAGTTCTTTCCTTGTCATGGTTTGGGCTTTATTCTGATTTGCATTGTTAACTGTAAGACCTCATATAGTTGACTGTTAGACATGACTCAATGGCACACTGAAGGACATTTTGTCCAATCAACAAAGACCTTGAGAGGGAGCACATCACAGCTGTTAGGAGGCACAAGTAGAAAGAAGCACTAGTAGGAAGAATAATTTGTTTCACTGACAATCATGAGCAGTTCCCACAGTTTTATTGCCCACCATCCAGACATAGGTGAATGGGTTTGAGTATGGAGGCCTTGCAGTGAGTGCTTTAATCCCAGCTTTGCTGTTGAGCGACACACTCCCCAGTTGCTGGTGTTACAATATAGGGAGCCATCACATATGTCACCCCTAATAGTGATACAAGGGAAACTAACAAAGCAGCAAAATAGGCAGGACATCCTGTGACCATCCTGTTGCCTCTTATGGCAGAGCTTCCTGCTTGCATTTTTCAGCAGGATACTGTTTGCCCACACATAGCAAGGGTTTCCCAGGAATGTGTCCATGATGAGGAGTATTTACTTCTCCATTGTGGGAGAAGTAAATACACACAGACAAGCAAGCCAGTGAACCTCTTTTATCACAGTGTCACGCAATTGCTTTTCCTTTTAATGCTTTAGGTTATTCACTGAGATGCTTTGATATCTGCTTAAATATCACACAAATGGAGGTGTTTTAAAACTGCTGACAATTAAAATACATGAATATTTGAATACAAAATATGCTTGATAGTTTTGTATTTATTATATATTCTGATAATCATAAAAGCATGACAAAACAGGCAAAGCTGGAAGTTGGAAGTTGACCAGACATTACAATAGTCACAAAGGCAAATAGCCACAGTCTTTTTGGCTACTCGACTGTGAGGCAATATAACTTCAGTTACAGTTGTAGTTTAGCTATTCTGTACACAATGTTTTATTGTAAACAATAATAATAAAATAAAGCATATAAAATATTTTGAAAAGTACAGTACTATACAAATAATGTACAGTCATTTTATCTTGTACACTGATTACAAACTAAATATTTCATTATGAGATATTAGTTTTGAAATATCCCCTTATTTTTGTGAGTAGTATTTATTTTATAAATCTTGTTACACTGCCCAAATCACATAAAAGTCATAAAGTCATAAAGTCTCACTAATATTACTTTGAGTTCATTTTGGAGCCATTATGTAAATATAAAGGATGAGTTCACAAGAAAACTGCATGCAGTCTGTAGAACACCAGTTTGTTTGTTTTTTTAATTTATGGTAATTGTAGAAAATACAATAACGAGTAATCACCATAGGATTGTTTCATAATGTTTATGTAAAATCTGGTCATTAGAGTTCATAACAGTATTGCAGATGTAAAATTACATTTAGGGCAGCATTGTACAGTGTATTTGCTATTTTTATTCCGTTTATGGCTGCTGTTAAAATACTATATTTGTACTTTCTGTTATAATTGGCTACAATTTTAAAGACCTCAGTTGTTAACATGAACAACAGTTGTTCCCTTGGACATGAAACGTTGCATACCTGTCGTTTTGTGGCTCAGTTTTGTTTAGAAGCACAGTATGCTGCTTGCTACAAGCATGCATATTGCCTCAGACAAAAATTAGTACAACATTGTTCCTGTAATATTCAGCATACAGCAGTATTCTACACCCGCTTTATATTTCATTATATGTAATTAATAAGGTATTCAAATCATACCTATTCTTAATATATCTTAATATATCCTACCCTGCACGCTGACTGCTAGTTAGGCCCTGGCTCCCCACGACCCTGAATTGGAAGAAAATATCAGCAAGATTTGTAGTGTAACAAGACAGTCATCATAATATTATATTAATATTATAATATATAGCATATTAATATACATATTAAGTAATATATAATATTACTTTATTACTGTATTACTAAAGATTACCTTTCTAAATGCATTCTAATTGCTATATTTTGCTAGGTTTAGGATTATTGTGTTGAAACAAACAACTGGGTCTTTAAAAAATAATTAAAAAAAAAAAATTACATTTATGGTATGGTATCACTATTGTATTTGGATAGTGTTAAGACACATATGATGTGTGTGTAAATTCACCCAAGATAAAATTACATTATAAATATTTAATTATTATTGCTCAAACCACTTCAGGATGTGTATTTGAGAGGCACTGTTGTCCCATATTAAAAAGGATAACTGAATCTGTCTCTCTGCATCCTCCAAAAACTATGACATAGCACAAGTCAGCCATAATGTCTATTCCTGCATGATCAGAGAAATAACATCTGCACTTTCAGCTGCAATACGTGTCTGCTGCTATATTAAAAGAGTTTAATGGTCATCATGTTCTTCCAATACTGGAACACTTCTTTTAGTTCAAAGAAATTTAATCAGTTAACGTAATTTAGGTTTTGATTCAACAGTTTTAAAAAAAACTCCACAAGAAGGACTGTGGTAGCCTAGTGGTTAAGGTACTGGACTCTGGACCAGAAGATGCAGGGTTCAAATCCCACCTCTGCCAAGCTGCCAGAGTTGGGTCCTTGAGCAAGACCCTTAACCCACAATTGCTTTTAAAAAAAAAAGTAAGACTGTATTAATTGTAAGTTGCTCTGGATAAAAGCGTCTGCTAAATGCTGGAAATGTAAAGAAGTGGATGGTCCACCTGATTTAGATATTTTATAGGATGCATTTGACTATTAAGTAAATATGCATGATTAAAAACTTACCCTGGCACAATCCAGATACAAGACACATGAAGTCAAAGTGTCATGTAGGCAACACATTTCCTTTGCATTTGGAGGAAACATCACATACTTCACATACATGTTATATACATCACAGATCCTCCACCAGAGTGGGAATTAGGTTATCTTCTGCAGAACTATCCTTTAGCTACATCTGTACACCAAACCCACATTGAGTTCCTCAAGAGGTATATTTGGGTAGACCTGACAAAAGAACCAGATAGTTCCAAAAGTTCCTATAGTATTTAGCAAACAAAGGTTTGTGGTTCACATTGTTGGTTTTGGAGACTTCATCACTTCCAACTATGTCTGAAAATCAAACTCTGTGTTTTAACCTCAGCCTAAAATTATAGGTTTTGCCTGGTTTTCTATTTGTATCCATTATTATTTTATTGTTGATGAATGATGAAGAATTGCGTCAACTAATATTTATACTGCAGTGACAATGTAACTCATGGATGAATCAGAGTTCCTAAGCACTCAGTTTAACTGAATAAAATAAACCAGAAAAGTTTCAGTTCCATATTGCATATTAGTGTTTTGTATCGTAATTATTAATTGTGAGGAATGAAATGTTGATAATAAGTTCTATATAAGTTTTTTTTTATTTGTTTGTTTGTTTGTTTTTGCTATCTTAGAACAATTATAATTAAAGTTTTAACTTATCTCAGATTTTTGATTTTTGAAGGAAGTTAAGGCAATCACATTTTTTCATAATCCATCTGCCAGAAATTCTGACACTGACTGTTTACAGCAATGCACCAGTGATATTAGCATGTAGTTGATGCAACACTACTGCAATGACTATCCTGAGCCCTGAGCCAAAACATTTTATGTCAGTCATTTCCTGTAGTTGAAGGATGAGGGATATTTCCAAAGGGGAAATGTTATTGTAAGTTTAAAGGATTCATGTTATGTACATTTAAATTTAATGACTTCCGAAAAATCAGTTATTTGAAAATTTAGTAGGGTTAGTGGGGATAAGATACGAATTGGGTACGGTTTAGGCTAAGTTAAACCATATATTATAATGACTTCTAAATACAGGGCTTATGAGAATGTTAATAAGTATTTGTGTCTCTACCGTTTTTAACAGTGGCATGCAAAAAGAATTTGGATAGCACCACAGTAGCTGTACATGTTGATGAGATCTACTGCAAGTCATGCTATGGCAAGAAATATGGTCCCAAAGGTTATGGTTATGGCGGTGGAGCAGGGACTTTGAGTATGGACACAGGTGAAGGACTGGGAATCAAACCAGCAGAGTACGTTATTTTCATACCAGAAGTTTGGAAGGTGCTCATCTTTACCCTATGCAGTAAGTAATTCAACATATTTTTCACATAGGCAAGCACCACATCGTCCTACCAACAACCCAAATGCCTCCAAGTTTGCACAGAAGTTTGGCAGTTCAGATGTGTGCCCTCGCTGTGGAAAAGCTGTCTATGCAGCAGAGAAAGTGATCGGAGGTGGTAACGTACGTTACTTTTCTCTCATCAGTTTCTTTAATCCTGTTTTACAAATCAGTCTGCAGTACAAAAAAAACCCTGCTTTAACGGCTTTAAAATGCAACAGTGCAAGCAGTAAATATTCACCCAAAACATACAGACTTTATGAAGGATGGACGAAGGTAGATGTCAGCTAAATGGATTATATATTTTTTTAATGCCCCTGTGTTTTTCTAGTCATGGCATAAGAGCTGCTTCAGATGTCTGAAGTGTGGAAAGAGCCTGGAGTCAACCACCTTAGCCGATAAAGACGGAGAAATCTACTGCAAAGGTCTGATAAAAAAAAAATCCATACACAAAATCCAAATCCAAATACATATATAGCGTTTACAAAAATGAGGGGATATTTCAAAATGAGTATGAAGAATACACTGTCAGTGTGTTTTAGCAGTTTTGGGCAACCATACACTAAACACTCAATGTGTGGCACTCGCATCCAGTTTGACATGATTCTGTACACCCCTATGAATATGTCACTTACTAATCACAACTCAATCACAATAACTGAGTTGGAATCTCATTTTTGTAATCAAGCAACCTTCTTTGACCTTTCATGTGCTTTTCTGATGATCTTGTTTAATGAAATATAACAGAATGCTTCTTTATTTAATAGCTTCATATTAATTTTGAAATACCCCCTAATTTTTGTGAGTCAGTGCACATATACCTAAGTATTTATGCCATATACAATATATACAGTTTTAGAGTTGATAGCTACTTTGCAAGCTGGTCTGCTAATTTGGATGTTAGAAATAAACATGGAATACCCCCCATTCCAGTCACCTGAAAACGGCAGACCATTCAAAAACTCTTCTACATCCTTAGAATATGACAACATCATACATAGGCAGGTTTGAAATATGCAGGTTTCACCAGTCCACTTTCCAAGAACAATATATAACTGAATATACATATTTGACTGTACTACAGTACTATAATAGCTATTTTAATGAAATTATATGGGTGGTATATGGTAGTGATAAAAAAAAATTCACTGGAGTATTAATACACATAACATTATCATTTGCTTTTAATTCACAGCCTGCTATGCCAAGAACTTTGGGCCAAAAGGTTTTGGATTTGGCCAGGGAGCTGGGGCTTTAGCCCATGCCCAGTAGAAAAGCAGACCGCAGAGGATTAACACCATACACCTCACCTACCACACACCTTAATGCTTGCATTTTACACATGGAAATGATTTTAAATCCTTATAGTTTCATTAAAGCAGTCAGATTTTACATGGACCAAGTACCAGAAGCAGCATGATGCCTTTACTGCTGGGTTTATTAAAACAGACGATTGCCAGTTTTAATGTGTTGTGTAATGTTTTTCTGCCACTTTAATGGGATATTAATTTTTTTCTTCAATCATTTTTACAATAATACACTATCAATCTTAATTTGCCCCAAAATATCATCAAAATATAATTTACTACAGTGAACAAATAAAACAGTGTTACCTAGTGAGCAATGAGTTACGCAATTTATTTTACAAAGGCTTTCTCAGTGTACCTTCTAAAAATTTCTACTACAGATTACAGACTAATAATAATAATAATAATAATAATAATAATAATGATAATAATAATAATAATAATAATAATAATAATAATAATAATAATAATAATAATAATAATAATAATAATAATAATAATGATAATAATAATAATAATAATAATGATAATAATAATAATAATAATAATAATAATAATAATAATAATAAACGTATGTGAAATCAATCATAAATCAGATATATTCATTCTGCAAATAAATTAAGCAGATGAACAAAAGCAGAACGCTCCTCGCAAAATGAGGTCAGCAGTGATTTAAATACCACTTGTGCATATGTGTGGGAAAAGTGGTGCCACTAGAGGGCGCAACATCAAACTGTTTTATTTTTGGGTACATGGCCGGTCAATGCTCCATACTGATGTGTATCTCTACCAACCAATTACAGTATGGCTCTGAAATTATTGACATGATTGAAATGATGAAATGGGTGTGCTGAGAGTCACAATGCGTGTGCACAAAGTTATATCCAATTAGACATGCAACTGTGTGAAGAATGGTTAGCATCCAGTTCCTATTAAGTGCCTATTAAAAACTGCATAGCACAGCAGGATGTATGAGAGCATTCAGGCTAAAAATAAACTTGACATGTTGGAAATAATGAGACACCTAGGCAATTTCCAGGCAAGGTTTACTAGGAGAATTAAAGACACACTTAGCTATTTATATGTGGAGGCCTAAAGTTTACAGGAAGAACAAGTTAGGAATGCCAGTATGTTGCTGTATAATATGCAAGAATTGTTTAAAAAAAGAATCAATAACTATCACTGACAAAACATCTTATGCATGGTTTAGCACTTAGCTTACCTGGGCACAAGCCTCAATCATTTACTTTCCTTATCAGCTTAATCCAGTTCAGGGTGGAAGGGGGTCGATGCGTAACCAGCTGTAGAGAGTGAAAGTGTTTTCAGTAGAAAATAATACTCAGACGTACATGCACACACTTTCCAACTATTTATCCAAACTTTGCTTGGGGCTGCAACATATACAAAGTCCTATCTCAATATTCTGACCATCATTTGTTTCTACACCAGCATATCAGCCTCTGTGTACCATAGGAATATCGGCACTTTCTCCTTTCAATCTGTTCTTCAGTGTTCAGGAGCCCCATAGGACCCCCACAAATAAGGTACTGCTTGAGTGGTGGGTCGGATCATTCTCCACACTGCAGTGACACTGGAACACCTCTGGACTGAGACACTGCTGGACTGATAATAGACCACCAACCAAATATGTCCAGCCACCAGTATGCTTTAGGCAGCATTCCGTGAGCACTGAATGACTAGAGGATGACTAACACATACTGTGCAGCAGATGAGTTGCTGTGTCTGACTTTCATTTACATGACTGAGAAATATTATAGGTATGTCTAACAGAGTACACAGTGAGCAAACACAGTGTTCAAAGAATCCAGCAGTAATGATGTGTCTGATCCACTCGTAGCAGCACAACACACAAAGATACATCACCAACACATCAGTGTTACTGCAGTACTGAGAATGCTTCACCACCCAAACAATAATTGGTCTGTGCTGGTCCTGTGGGGATCCTGACCATTACAGACCTGGAGATTAACAAAGTATGTAGTGCAACAGATGGACTATACACTGTAAATGTATAAAGGCTGATATACTGGACAGTTAGCGTAGAAACAAAGAGTGGTCTTAATATTGTGACAGTACTCTGTATCTGTCATGTAGGTAATGGCAAAAATAAATCTACAGTACAAGCCAAAATACATGATTTATATATGATGATCAACATCATAAATTGTGACGTAAATAAAAAAGTCATTAATAAGATTTTAACGAATGAGACCTTTTCTAAACATACATAACTAGAGATTTGAGTGATCACCATCAGCTGCCATGCTGTTCTATGTTTAGCAAAACAATTTGTATGATGCATAATCATTTCCTGTCATCAACTCACATAGATTATAACCATCCATCCATTATCTTCCACTTAATCCACATGGGGTCATGGGCCAAACCCAATCCCCCACCCCCGGCAACAACACTAGATGAGGCATCATTAGATTATAACCATCTACAGTTAATATTTTAATAATAGACAGGACTTCAGTGTGAGGAGGCAGAACACATCTCCAAATGTGTAGTCATTATTGAAAATGGCTTCATCAGACTATTAAACCTCGCAAAACTTAATCACATGATTGCAGATAGACAACTATAAAGACGTCGATGTCCATACTTTTGTAATTTTGGAGAAAAATATAATTTGTAGCTATATTCGACCGGATGAAACAAAGCCAGCAACTGATAACTGTGTCTACAGAATGTTTGCCTTGTTCAATTTAGTAATGCGGTCAACATCTAACCCCAAAACCATAAAGCACAGATGTTGTACTGTACAATTAAAACACACAAAAATCAAGTTTCTTGTGAATAGCAGAAGTATCTTTCTGTTTATGTGATGTTTGCTTTGCAAAATCATATTATAACACTTACAAACATTTACATTGTATCCCTTGACGCTGACCAGGCTCTCTGTCCCAGCCACTGAAAAACACACCGACAATGTGATGCTGCCACCACTCTGATTCATTGTTGGGATGCTTTTGGGCAGTTGATGAGCAGTCTGGTTTACTCCAGTCCTGGTGCTTAGAATTGAGGCCTATGAGTTTCATATTGGTTTCATCAGAACAAAGAATCTTGTCTCACACAATGTCATTACTCAGGTAAAGGCGTAGAAACATTTCAAGGACAATCAAGAGAAATGGAAGGTCCTCTGAATACTTATGTCTATGAAAAGTTTTTTCCTTTTTAACTAATTTGCAAAAATGTCTAAAATGCAGTTTTCACTTTCTCATTATGGGCTATTGAGAGCAGAAAGACTTTTTTTATTTAGCACGAGGTCTCAACAACGTTTATATTTCTTTGTTGAACCTGAACTTATATTCTATCTTTCTCCCTCTGGAATCTGTTTGTTGATTGATTGGACTTGTCGTTTACGGATTTGCCTGCCAATTGTGCTCTGTTTGCCTGTTTTTAATAAACACCTGCGATTGCTTCTTACACCTGCCTTGTGTGTGTTTTACAGAAAATGCAATCAGTAACCAGTACAATCCACAAGAAACACTTAGTATGGTTCATGAGAAAATCTGAAATGACTTTGCTTCTGCCCGGCAGAAGTTCAGGGTTTAATTCCCAGCAGAGACTGAGCTCCTGGGATTCCGATAGGCCAGAGGCAGGTGAACTTGATCTTAAATCTTAAATGTCTTACTCCCACTTTCAGCAGAATAATGCAGAATTGGGCAACCCTGGCACTGTGCAAACAGTCAGGAATGGTGTGATTAACGTGACAAAGAGTTTAAGGTAAATTTACCAGATCTCAATCTGATCGAGCATCTGTGTTATGTGCTGGACAAATCACAGAACTATGGAGACCCCAGATACCTACTTACAGTACAGTGTGTGATCTTCACTTAGTAATGCGGTCACAGTAAGAGATAAACATAACCATACTTATATGTCCTTAGTGAACACACTGATTAAAAATAGATACTTATACTGGTATGTTAAGTCCTGTTTTTAATAACTGGTGACTCCTTTATCAAATAAAACATTTTTTGTAGACTTGCATGAAGTTAAGAAAGAATGTGGGAACATCTGTTGTAAATTAATTCTTTCCTCACTAGCCTTTTGCTGTTTCCCTGGCTCTGAGAAATCAATCATTTCAAAATGAATATGAGAAGCATTTAATTGAATTTCATTAAAAAAGATCGCCAGAAAAGCAAATGAAAAGTCAAAGAAAGTTGTTCGATTATGCAATTGAGATGCAAACTTAATTGTTGTGATTGAGTAGTAAGTGACATATTAATGTGACATTCTAATTCATCTTGCAATATCCCCTAATTTTTGTGAGCAGTGTAATTGACAGGTGCATTAAGCAGTGCCATTTCATACCAGCCAGGAAAATGCCAGTGGCTTGTGGTCTGTAAGGGATACAGTAGAAGCCATACAGTTTGAAGGAGGATGTTAGCTAGCTCCTTTGTCACTAAGGGTGTGACTATACTGTAGCATACAGTATTCCCTAGGTAGGATATAACACCTCGCCACACTCACACCTCTCCAAACTTAGAATCCGCAAAGCATCTTGAAGACGCACAAATCCTTGCTCCAGTATTTATAAATGACATCCCCACAAATTGGAAAAGACCACAATGCCATCTAAATACACAGCACAATTACGAATGGCATAGAGGATAACCTTTGAAAGGTGGCCTGAGCTTTCCAAAATCCAGAAAATGACTGTGTACTGAAGAAAGCTACAAGGAAAGGCAGAACTCTTTGATGCACTTGGAAGATATGATACCTTCTACTAATGGTTTAGCAACTTAGTTTACAATGTTGGTTGAACATACACAACCAACATAGTCATTAAAGGTAGTATTGAAAGTCTGTGCAAAAAACATTAGGTGAATTGGCTTTTTTGCATCAGAATACATATACAATACAATACGGGCTAAAGCTAGGCTAAGTTATTTTGTACAAAATAGTCAGCCTTCTGATTTATGATACCAACCAATGTCCTGATGCACTAGAAAATTATCAATAATAGTAATGGGAGCTGTCACAACCTTAGGCAAAGTGCATAACTTGACAAATGCTACTCCAAATCACATAAACACCACTGATAACTGTGAATGACCAGCAAGTTTTATAAAAAAAAAAAAAAAACAGACATCTATTTAATCTGCAAATATACATTACGCAGAGACACACAAGCCACTCCCTGAATTAACACGCACTGTATAGGAACTATAAGATCGCCTATACAAAACTGTTTAAAATGGTAGAACACTATCCTGAATTAATGACTGAGCAGCTATCTGAACACTATCCTGTCTCACACCACCTGCACTAAGCTACACAAAGTAAAACTAAAAACAAAAGGCTTAAGTAACACAGTATGTGAATATATTTCACTGCCCTGAGGATGGCCTTAAATTTAGGTTGGCAGAAAGCATTTAAAAAGTTTAAAATTTTAGAAGTCCTACATCTTAAAAACTTACAAAACAATGAAAGTTGAAATTGTATAGTATTTAATACTCTGTGCCACTGTTCAGTTTACACTTACAGGAAACATACTGTTCACAGATGATCTTGTATTTCTGTCTGGATTTTTACTTTTCTATGGTTCTATACACCTGGTACAATATTTGACCAAACTGGAAAATTGGGAACAGAGATTAGGATTGTGATAAACAGGGTAATCTTGTTTGCAGAGACGGAGTGACTGTAAGCACTGATCATCACTGACCAAGTCTAAAAGAAATAAGCCAGAAGTACAAGTGTTGGATAAGAGTTGTGAGCATGTCTATTAATATCACCCAGTTAGGAGTAAGGCAAGAACAATGAGAGGCTGGCTTAAAAGAAGAAGACTTTTTTACAGAGCATCACTTAGAGGAGTAGTCCTCCAGCCATCAGAGGATTTATTGGTAAGTCCATGCTTTTACAACATTATAGATACTTAAGTAGGAAAATGTTCATAATGTACCTTATATTTTCTCAGTAAATGCAGTGAGGGAAAATATTTTAAAATTGCAATCACATTATGCTAATTATATGATTGTAACAATGTATTCAGAAAATAAGCATTTTCACTAATCATCACAGATTTTGGCCCACACTGAATCTGCCTTATAAATAATCTTATGACAGTATGATTGTCAATTATACTACAATACTGTAATTTAAAATGTCATCAAAACTGGCTTTCCATCTAATAATCATACCAGCCTATTATGCTTCTGAAAGCAATTGGACACAAAGAGGAGGTTTAGAAAACAAACTGTATCTATCCATTTATTGTTTATAATATGTGTAAAACATAGTTCAGCATTTTATTTAAGTTCGACATGTACAAGAATTTGCACGTAATTTCATCGTGATTGTGCTGATTTAGACAAAAGACAGATTTCCAGTAAAAAGCCCAGGACTGCAACCCTTTAATGTCTGATTCAGATCTATTTACTGCCCAATAATTGTGTGAAAAATCAAAGAAAAGCCAGATTGTTTCGGTCTGACATTACTGGCATGCCATTATCTCCAAACAACGTTGCATGTCTGCCAACACTTTATTTTTAGAGGGTACACTTTAGAAGCGTTTGTGTGTTCCTGTGCATGTATGCCTGTGTCTGGGGTGGGGGGATGGGGTTATTTTGCTCCAGTAATACTATGTTAATTGAAAGTCCTTGCGATGATAGACAGAAAAACTTAACTAGAGTCAACGCTTCCCTATGGTCCACAGCTGAAAAGCATAACAACTGAGGGCAATTTTCTAGAAGCCACTGCAATTACAAACATGTCTGATATAATTCTAAATGTTTACACTAAAACACTAACTTCTTAAAAACAGATATTACTTACTTTAGAATAAAGACTAATTTAACTAAGACATTCATTGCCTTGATTTTTTAATGCTGACAACTGGAAATATCTCAAATATTTAATTTCATCAATGGTCCAAGACTTTATAACAAAAGCCTTTGTTTTTTTACATCTAGCTTGAATCAACATTCTAAAGATGCCTGAGTAAGTAGATTGTCAGCTTCCAGAAACTACTTTACATACAACCTCTTCACAAAAATGTTTTAATTGTTGGTGGGAAAGTAAATTATCGGTACATACAATGAAATTATTCAAACAGAATTTTCTTTACTAAACACAGTGGATTATTTCATTATGTCTATTTTCTTTTTCCTTGCAGGCTCGAGGTAAGTAATGAAAATAAAATGCAATAATGTATAAATACCTCAAAACAGTGGAATATGGTTGTGGACTATTATTTGGACATAGCAGAGGTCCATATATACATAATATAGTAGACTCGAAAACAAATTTTTAACACCGCTTACAGTTGAGGTTGGACTGTTCTGCGAATGCTCTTAAATATATTATCTTATAATATTATTGGTTGGAAAAATACTGAAAATTATTTAATTAAAGTTAATATAGAAAAACATTTATGCCCAGTTTTTTTCATTCTTTCCCACTGTTTGATATAATTAATACATGCATGAAGCATTTTAAGCACATATCTAGGTATTCATACTCATGTCGTTGCATTAATTTAGAAAACTGGTTAAATGATGTACTTTGTGTTATATCCACAAGAAAAAGTCCAAGATTTCAGCCTCTCGCAAGCTCATGCTGAAGGTAGGTCTGTGCACTATGCTTTACAGACATAATCATTAGGAAATTTTGAGGATTATTATGAGGATAATAAACAGAGATTGTTCACACGTACCAAGACATTTTCAACAAGAATGTCACGCTCATGTTGTCTTTCTATGTGTGATTGGCTTAGAGCTTGATGGTTGCTAAAGCAAAAGAAATGTTGGAGCAGGAGTTAGAAGAAAAAGAGGAAGAGAAACAGAGGTATCTGGATGAGAAGGCCCCTCCTCTAAAAACTCATGGAATGGCATTTGCAGAGATTCAGGTATGCCGTCACTCACAATCAGCATAAATGTAAGATTTGGATCTTTGATATATATATATAAATCATCAAATGCTTGTAGGTACTTGGTAGAAATGCATTTAAGCACTCAGGTAATAAAATCACTTTGAAACTCACCATTGACAGGAATTATGTCGAGAGCTTCATGCCAAGATAGATGTGGTGGATGAGGAACGCTATGATATTGAAGCTAAAGTGCTGCACAACACCAGAGAGGTTAGAGCGCTCATTCATGTGTATATTTTAAGTAGATATATGAGAAATATGATGTACATAATTATTAGTGTGCCATTTTTGTTTTTTCATTTTTCAGGCTCACTCCAATAAAAAATACGCTTTGTTGCAAAGCAATAGCTTTTAATGCTGGCTCAATCGCCACAAAATGTGTCAAATGTATTGTTTTTAGGCCAAACATGTATAAGCAAATCAGTGTTTGGAAGGTCTAGCAACCATAAACCTAGCTTTATTGGCTACATGCAAAATACATTTTTTTGTCTATTTAAATATTTGTTTATTTAATGTCACTTCGGCATCAATGGCTATTTGTGACAGCAGCAAGGATTTTACAGTACAAGGCTCACACCCACAGTGGTGCAATTTACAGCGCTAGGCATAGCTGGAGGTGTGGATCAAACTAAGAAGCAGTGTGGCAGACATACTAAACACATGCAACCATGTCACACTTTAGGATAACTTGCTACTTTCATTTGCACAACCATGCTAGCTTTAGGCCAAATAAAGAAATTAATGCATATAAAAGCCACCTTTTACACATATTATATCATGGTGATTTTGTCTACTGGTGACAAAGCATGTTATATAGAACAATTTACTAATGGGTGAGGATTTTGAATTAAGGTTCTTTTTTTCTTACTGGCACACTCATACAGAGTATCTACTGTCCATTCATACATAAAGGAAATGATTACAGGATAATTTGGACGTGTCTCAGTAACCGTCCTCTATGCAGATTAAAGACCTTAACATTAAAGTTCTGGACCTGAGAGGGAAGTTTAAACGGCCTAGCCTGAGGAGGGTGAGGGTGTCAGCAGATGCCATCCTGCGCTCACTTTTGGGCTCCAAACACAAGGTTTCTTTAGACCTCAGAGCTAACCTCAAATCAGTCAAGAAAGAAGACACAGAGAAGGTATTGTTTGATGATTTGATTTCTGTAATGACAGAAAGGGTCTTTGGGTAGCCATGCTACTGCATTAACTGCAATAGTCAACATCTACATGCTATCATTAGGAAAAGACTGTGGAGGTTAGTGACTGGAGGAAAAATGTGGAAGCAATGTCTGGAATGGAAGGCCGCAAGAAAATGTTTGATGCTGCCAAAGGACCTACACAATGAAAATGTAAGTGGTCAATAAACCCTTATACTAATACACTTCACAAAATGGCTAGAACTGTGGTGGCTTAATGGTTAATGTACAGGAATATGGACCAGAAGATCCAGGATGAAAATTACACCTTGACCAAGCTGCTACTGTTGGGTTCTTAACCCATAATGGCTTGAATTATTACAGTTGTAATTGCTAAAATTGCATCAGTTTTAAGTTGCTCTGGACAATGGCATCTACTAAATTCTTACCCTACAAATCAAGCTCAACCTGCTTTATGAATAAAACACACCCTCACAAAGCTGAAAGTAATAAGGCACATTTGGACAAACTGAGCAATTCAAATGATACTGACATAGATTATGGAACAGGTACTGTAGTGTATTATTATTATTTTTTAATAATAATTATTTTTTAGGGCAGAAAAGGCAAATAAGAAGAAAATTGTGATTAAAAGTAATGGCTTACACTAAAATGAGATACCTTATCTCCTTAAATCTCCTACAAACCTTAAATAACACATGACAGATACAGGATAAGAATACATTTGCTAATCTGTCGCCATGCTTACCTAAATTATTACAAGACACAGCATGAATGATTATTCAAGCATTAAACAAGCATGTTGGCAATAAAATGCAGGTCATAAATAACTTTTGGCAATGTCTTATATACCTATTCATTCTATTTGCATATCTACTTATGTCAAGTCAAGTAAAGGTGAATTTATTTTATTAGAGCTTTTTACTATGGAGCATTGTCTCAAAGCAGCTTTAGACTTTTAAACTATCTTCGATTATCTAATACAAAACTGATCATGGCTAGGGTGACAGTGTCAAGGAAAATTAACCTAAACATTAAAGGGAAGATATCTTGGGAGGACAAAGACTCAAAAATGGACTCAACATCCTTGGGTGACTTAGATGATATATGTAAGGATGCATGTATGTATGTATGTAACAGTATGTATGGAATTAATTTATGTAGTCAAATATGGGGGGAGGGCAGAATAAAAATAAGTAATGAAGTTAAGTAAATATAACAAAAAAATAAAATATGGATTCATGATGAAAAATATGTAAATGTACATTGCTTACTTTGAAATGGGTTTACTTTGTACCATATACAGTGCCTTGTTACACCATCCTGGTTTGTATGAATAAATACTGAGAAGGGGGAGGAGGAGGAAGCTACTTATCAGAGCTGCAGCAGGACTTTGGAAGGCAGTTATAAAGTGTAAAATATCTTCACAGCATTAATAGAGCCAAGAATAAGTTCCATTTACAAAATTTACTTAATTAATACAGTCACTAAGGTACCAGTTACATCATTATATATATATATATA
>JAUZST010009063.1:0-13203 GCA_034779995.1 Parotocinclus haroldoi
GGTAACAGACACAGTTTTAATAAAGTTAGGTCTGGGTGACGGTGCATGGCTACCAGCAGACAGATGGTTAAGCCTAACTGCCTGCTGCCTGACCCCTGCTCTCAGCCCCTAACAAATCCTGTCATAAGACTATGGGCAATGCTATAGGAGATTAGTGCAGCTCCTTCCCAGGTGGGATGAACACTGTCCCGTCCTATGAGGCCAGGCTTACCCTCAAAACTAGTCCAGTTGTCTATAAAGCCCACATTGTTTTTAGAGCACCAAATGGACAATCAGCAGTTAAGTGACCACAGCCTGCTAAAGGCCTGGTCACCTCGCCTCATTGGAATGGGGCCAGAGCACATTACCGCATATTTCAGTATTGGGGATGAGTAACAGGGTGGCTCGGTGGGTAGCACCACCGTCTCAAAGCAAGAAGGTCTTGGGTTCATTCCCATGGTGGAGCAGCCTGGGTCCTTTCTGTGTGGAATCTGCATGTGTCTACCTCCCTGTGTCTACATGGGTTTACTCCAGGTATTCTAATTTCCTCCCACAGTCCAAACACATACGTGTTAGGTTACTTGTTGTCTATACAAAATTGACTGTTAGTGTGTGATTGTGTGTATTTGCCGTGTGATTGATTGGTACCCCATATAGTGTTGGTCCTGCTTGTGCCCAGTTGCTGGGTGGGCACTGGCTGACCCCTGACCCTGTATGGATTAAGCATACGATAATGGATGAAGAGATGGATTAATAAAACAGTTCTTGAGTGGGATGCCAAAGGTGAAACCAAAAACACTGTTGTATTAAATGCAAAACACTTACTGTATTTCAATGCTATGTAGATGGCACATTACTTGAAGAGTTACACTGCAAAAATAAGTGCCATCATTTGAAAAAAAAAAACATTTTGTCACAAAAAGCATTATCAAGGCATTACAAGTTTGTGTACTACAGCAGATCCTGATGAATCTGTTCAGGGAATCAGTGTGCAGTATTTGGGACAAGTGAAGCAACACTGCCACAATCTTGATGTTGCTGTTTTACAGTAATTTCAGAGCCAACAACTTTAGGGCAAAATAAGCTAGGCAGCAGACCAAACCACTGTAAGGCAAAATGAAGGGGGAATGCAAATTCCTTCAAATAATAAAAAGAAAATTTCATCAGAATTTCTTCAGATGCATGTTACTATACTATAAGTAACTTACTATAAACTCTCTTGTATTTTAAGCTCTGCATTTGGCTTACAACATGGCTTCACATTGCTTTTTTTAGATAAATCCAACCAGATTATTTGGGTTGGCCAGTGAATCAGGGCATGAGTGCCTAATCTATGCTAAAATCTGGACCGTTCTTTAGGTTCTGCAGCTTCACTTTATGTCTGATCCATTCTGTGTTGTATTAAGCTCCCAGTGGTTTCAATCCTTACAAGCATTTTATTTGTTCATGCTCAATAGAGTGATTAGAATGACATTTGTAAGATAAATGTTGCTTGTTATTCATACAGTCTCTACATTCTATAGTTGATCGGCTGTCAATTAGAAATATATAAATTATATATAAACTACAATATGTAGTTCTGTGATTACAGACTGCCGTTCATTTCTATTTCTATGTGCTTTGTTAGTCTTTACTCTGTCCTCTATTGGTCAGGATCCCACAGGACCAGCACAGATCAGGTACCATTTGAGTGGTGGACCATTCTCGTTACTGCAGTGGCACTGATAAATCACTGTTCACTCACTGTTCACTTTATTAGAGACATTATTAAGATACCTTATTGCTCCAACTTGTAGATTTAAAGTCAGATATAGAAGCTCATCTGTTGGTACACAGTTTGTGTTAGTCATCCTCTAATCCTTCATTAGTGCTCACAGGATGCTGCCTACAGGATTCTGGTGGCTTGCCATTTTCGGCTGGTCGGCTATTTTCAGTACAGCAGTGACACTGAGTGACACTTATATCAGTGCAACAAATGAATACACCATAAGTACCACAATATCATTTTACTGCAGTGCTGAGAATGATCCATCACCTAAATTGACTACACACTGTAATTGTAGAACTTAGATAAAAGATAAGCAGAATATAAACTTAAACATAGGGAACACCAGAACATTTACATAGTAATGTAGATAGAAGATTTTGTAGCAGAACTTAACTCACTAGGAAGTTCCCAACGGAGGCTTGCAGGCAGAATTGGACATAACCCAAGACTGAGCTTGACTGACATGTAATCAATACCTATGGACACATACATGAACTGGGAACTCCTGTTTGGTGGAAATGAGACATGAATGGATCTGACTGACAGAGCACACCTTGTCATGGGCTGGACACCATGGAGACTCAGTGTTCCCCAAGGGACCAGTGCTCTACCAACTCTGTCACTCTGCTTAAAATCCCACCTCTGGCAAGATGATGACAGGCCCTGTCCTAGGCTAGGTCCTAGTTATGTTTTCATCCGACTTGCCAGGATATCCCACCTTATAGTATAGTATTTATGTGGTATATCATTTGTTTAAGCAAATCTGCTTTTGGGATGGACATCACTATACTCACCTACAGATGGCTGTTATGCAGCACTACATGACAGTTTTTTTAATTAGTTAGAGATAGGATCATTCTCATGGACCGTGATTTAGACATAAACATATTGTGTCCCATATCTTAGAACAAAGTAGTTTTCACAAAAAAACAAGAAACACAGCTGCAAGCACAGAAGAGACAGATATGAAAGACTGTGTGTGTGTGTGTGTGTGTGTGTGTTTTTGTGTGTGTGTATGTGCGCACATTATTAGTTTGACTCACGTCACACTTGAGTGATGCATTTCCTGTTTCACACGCTGTGACAGCTCAATTATTCCTGCTGAATTACAGTGTATATCTATACTAACAAAAAACACACACACACTCACATGCACACACCCATGTACAGACATATACACACATAAAGGGCACCAAACGCACTGCACACTCAGATTGAATAGGAGCATGATGAAGTTACAGGATGTTCTCTTGCCGTAGTACGTGTAATTCCAAGAGCCCATAGTGTCCTGTTTATTGTCCTTAGTGGAATTACTGATATTACGTTCTGTGGGGAGAAATTGTAACACCCACCCAACACACATCCTCACACACGGTAATGTTAACTGGGCCACTAATGCTGATGTATCCCTGACACATCATTATTCAGACAGTAAGAGATGGATAGGTGAAAGCATTCCCTAATGTCTCTCAATCTCTCCCCTGCAGCAGTGCACACACATGCGCAAACACATGCACACACACATGCACATCTAAAGCTGCTCCAGTGTTAACTCCATTAAGATAAAACACACTTAACAAAGTGCCTTTAGCATGGCATCTCCAACATAAAGCATAGACTTAATGACATCATCGATCAGGCTGGAGGATATATCGGTGTGTGGACAAATATATGTATGCATGTGTGTTGTGCGGTCGGGAGTCTGGCTCTGAAAATTACCCATAAGCACCTTGCAACGTGCTTTGTGTCATGCACAGATGATATTCAGAGATTCTGTCACTTTAGTCACCACAGTGGGAAATGAAGTACTTTATCCATTACAAAAAAGCTTTTTTTTATCTTGAAAGTGACGAATGACAAAAACAGTCTCTTTACCAGTACAAGACTAAGATCTCATATTGTAGCCTCCTGATGAAATGATAGCATTGTTCTGAACCTGTATTTTGATTAAGCAGTTACTATAGATTAAATAATTACAGGTATGCACCATGTAACAACCTAACTACGCTTTGTGAAATATTTCACTGACTGAAATGATCATTGACCAGACATTACCATAGTAACACATTGTTTTGAAATCTGGATTCAAACAATAAATGAATGCATCAGAGAAATCTCTGAAAACAGTGATGTCATACATATCACTCCATCCCACAGTCATCCGTCATTGAACTCTTCAAATAAGTGACAATGTACAGAACAAGCAGACGTGGAAAATCACACACTGTGGAAAAAAAGCTTATGATATAAGCATAAATAAACATACATTTCTGGCTGTACACAAACAAGAGGGAATGAGTCCTCTTGTTGAAACACCAAGTCATGACTTTGATTATTGCCATTTGGACAGTATATTTGGAAAAAGATAACTAGGCTTAAGGTATTTTATTATAAAATAATATACATAATGACAATAACCAATAATGGGTTACAACTCAACTATAGTATGGCAGACAAAATTTACAGTGCCTGGCATAAGTTTTTGCCCCACACAAGATTATCCACATTTTGTAGCATTTAAAATTTTCATTAAAATGAGCTTAATTGTGTTTTTATCAGAGTGTTTCTAGACTACTTGTCATACTGAGGCAGTACATATATAATGAAGAGGGGCAAAGCTATATCCATCTGCTTGCCAGTCAGTTGTAGGGGTGCAACTATGCAAAAAGCATAAACATTTATGCCATTTAGCAGATGGCTTTATCCAAAGCGACTTACAGTAGTTACAGTCTTATAATCCAAGCAATTGTGAATTAAGGGCCTTGCTCATGCATCCAACAGTAAAATGAAGAGCGAATTAATACTAAATACTTTTATTAATATCCTTAATATTGTTTAAGCTACTGTAACTGAATCGACAGTTGCTAGTTAACAACAATTTAAATGTTTTTTATTTATTTATTTAAATGTAGTGTCTGTAGTGAGTTTGCTTGGCATGTGCTGCAGTTATGAACTTGTTACCAAAATGATTTAGTTTTGGTAGAGCAACATTTTACTTGGGCTTGTGCCCAGTAGAGTGAGTCTGATAATGCCCCTTTTGTTTACTACTTATTTGACATGTGCAGTTTTAGGCCACCAGCAGATTTTTTGCAATGTTATTATGACAATATAGAGCATATTGTACACTGATCTTCAGTACCATCACTATGAGATTTAACATATTTTGCCTTTATGCTGCCTTTAAAAAAAAAACATTGCTGATTAAGCTTGTTTAAACTATAGAAGGGCCAACTTGGCATCCTGATGAAGCTACCATATTCTGATATTCCTTAAGTATAAGGGGAGGTCACACTAAAATAGTTGTTAGTATAACTTATAGAAGCTGTTTTTTCTTTTGTTCTCATTTTTAATACAACATACACATATTATTATATATTATAGTAAGAGTAAGAGTAATTATAGTAATTATAGTAATTATATTATAGTAAAAGAGTAAGAAATACAGCAATTATATATGACCATTATAAAATTTCTATTTTTATATTTAATCTAAGACTTTTTCACAATACTGTATAACTCAGTTCTCGTGACATGCTGCATAGGGATCAATGCTTGGTTGCAACACCTGTGCTGCAAATCTTTTAGGATATGTTTTGCTTATTCAACAAAAGTACTAGAACTCTGCCAGATTGTTTGGACATCATTGGTGGACAGCATTTTTCACATCTAGCCACAAAATCTCAACCAGATTGAGGTCTGGGCTTTGTGTTCACTGTACATTGACTTCCCATGCTTTTGAACCACTCCTGTGTAGCTGTGACAGTATGCTTAGTGTTGTTATCTTGTTGGAATGTGAACCTCTATAGCGGGTTTTCCATCCATCAAGTTTTTGAAAATTTTGAAAACCAAAAGAGGTAAAGTGAAATGAACAGGATACTAAATACTAAAAGGAGGTGGGTTAAAGTTTGAATATGTGTAAAGCCAAAATGAGGAAAAAAGGGTGATGTAAAAGTGATTTTTTAATAAATGAAAATGTGAGATTTTTCAGAATTATAGTGGTAAGCCTTGGAATCAGAAAAGCAGTCAATTCTGGTCGGTTTGGTTGGTTTGCTAAAACAATGGTGGATCTGATCTCAATTGGACCAAGACTTTTGAGCAGTACTTTATAGAACATATGCCTGTATCAGTTACCAATGTATTAGAATGATTTGGTATGAAGATCGGAGAATGTTGTAGACTGACTCACAGTAGCTTGTAATGAAAAGATTGGCTTATTGCAGTGAGATCAATTGGCTGACACAGGCAGTAACTGAAATCATGGATCAAACCTGGATTGCTGGAGCTGTGCAGAACAACACTACTTATACCTATACTGATGAGCTCTATTAACTGAATTCAATCGGCACTTTCCTACTGGAAAATGTCACCTATATATTTAAAACCATGAATCAGTGGTTGAGAACTGGATTACTAACCCAGGTTCAAATACTGACCCTGCCAAGCTATCACTATCAGGATTGGTAAAATGAAGTGAAGATTGTCACACTGTATCCTCATATTTCCTGGTAAGGGTCGTAATGGTTCCACCACATATCCCAAAGAATTTCAGGCATGTAATGTTGTGTAACTCCTTGCTAATCACAGTTGCAAGCATGTGTCTGGACATTACCATATAGTCACAGTATTTTTACGCTACTGTAACCTGAATATAAAGTACATTTTCACAAAAAACACACATGAAAACAATATGTAAATGCATCATAGATCAGACCACTACTATCTACACAGCATCTGAAGCCTACACTGTTATACAATTCACTATGTCGAGGAAATACACATTAACCAAAATAGACCAAATATATATATATATATATATATATAAACTAATAAGAGCAAGCGAGTCATTCAGAGACAATGAATGGAATGTAATATCATGTTTAAACACTGGGAAGTCAGTGACGTTTCTAGTAGGAAGTCTAGGTGTATGTTGGTGACGCCGAAGTAGTGCTTGCAGCCTTAAGCACAGTACAAGCCTTTCCTTTTGACAAAGAAAACTGCGACAATATCAGTGGAGTTTTCGTGGTTTCTATTTTGCAAAGTAAATCAATAGTCATGAAAATCTCTTTAAATTTGTCCAGCATGGGGTCAAGTGAACAAGTAAGCTTGAAGCTCAACATAACAGGCACCTCCAGCAGTGAGGTGAATGGAAGAGTGCAAGCACTAGTATGAGGAACCACTTATTCGTGGTCCCTTTTTGCATTCAGTGCTTTAACATCACATGTGACAATGTTTACAGAATTTCACTGTTGCCAGATTTATCTTCAATAATGCAATACATTTCCAAGTGCTTTATCTCAAAAAGCACAGCTCTAAATAATGTCAGACCAGACAATAACAAAGAACAAATAGCAGAGTTAAAGTCTGTTTCAGGATAAGAACGCAAGTGAACAGAACTGCAGAAGTAATTTCATGCACAGTGGCAGCTTTTCTTTGCTATTCAGTAGGATTTAAGCTTTATACTGTAGGTTAACCCTTCAAGGACAATATTTGAAAAGAGCCATGTATCAAGACTGGGTTTTTCCAAAACTAAAACCCTTACTTTGTTTAACTACGGCTCATTTTCAGGAATCACTTTCAATACATCTTAGAAAAAGTATAGTATGTCATTTGAAGGCATAAATTAATATAGAAAAAAATACACATTTATTATCTTTGAATAATAAGAAGAGACCTGTGATGGACTTGAATTCTTCCAGGAGTTGGTTCCTGTCTTGTTAATAGTGATAATAGTAATTAAATCAATAGTAATAATAGTAATGAAATCAATATTTGTGGAAAAACAACAACAACATTGCTATTTTGTTAATAGTACTCAACAATACAGTACGGCGTCTGGGCAATGTTGTGCAATTTCACAAAGTACATTGTGGATGTTAAGCGACACATGTCTGTATTAAAATAGAAAATACAAATACAAAATAAAAATATTTCTACCAGTTACTTTTGGTGCCAACCTTATAGAAGTTAATCAAGGCAGAAAGAACGGATTAGTGGCCGGCATAACCCCTTCGATCTTATTTTAAAGTGGATAAGCTACCCTCAACACATTGCTCTGTTTGCTCATTAGCTCATGTTTGGGCTAAATACTTTTCTACCTAGGATGCTGAGTTTAGAGTATTTGTTTTTTGCAAATGACTCTTATTTGTGTGTTTGACTTTTTACTATTTATTTCTAACAAGCAGTAAATGACGTTCGTAAATGACAACGGTAAATTCTCTAAATTATAACTATTGTGTATAAACTGGTTCACATTTATTTGCAGATTCTGTTTCATTTGACTCACCTTGATCTGATCTGACCTGATCTTCTTTTTCAATCACTCATCAATCATTCTTGTTTTCAGCAATATATCTGATGTATTTATGATTCACTGAACTGTGAAAATACTAAATAGACTATGTGACTATGATAATCTCTGTTCAATCTTCATTTCAGTCAATGACCTGTTTCACAGAACACAATGTGGTCATTCAACTTTTTGCTTCGCAACTCTTTATTTTTACAAATTGTGTGCAACTTACTTGCGATTATACATTTGTAGCAAAGTGATATCAGTGACTGTGTCAATCTTTCATATCCCAGACACATACCAATAAGAAGGTCACAGAAAGAGTCTATAGTCATCATAATGACTAAGATGACAACAAAATGCAGTGATGACTTGTGTATGTCACAGTTGCATTGCAATAAAATCTTGCAAAACTAGCATGAGCTTTATGGAGCAGAACGTTACTACATTCATGTCAGAGCTCAGTACATCTCCTCCTTTCTCTTTTCTACTTCTGATTCTGTTTCTGCAGGTAATTTCTTTTTCATCACCATAGCAACAAAGCATCGTCGTGATGGCAGTCTGTCAGCTATCAGAGATGTGTTACCTCAGATTAATGGTTACACACACAAACGAATACACTGAAGAGTTCCCAAAACTCACATTCAAAAGACTTTGCTTTGACATTTGTAATCATATCACAAACCAACCACAAAAAATGCAATGCTCTAGGATTCAGACTCATGTGTAAATCAGACAGATAGTGTAGGATTCTATGTGTTGCACATACTCAACAGTCAAAAAAACACATTTAAAATAATTCAAATGAAGAACCACAAGGATGGGCAAAGCACTAGCAGTGACATGAGTCCTTATTATTATTTGCATTTTATGTATTATTTTTATTCTAATTCTTATTGATTACATTTAGAAATTTAAATTGGTAAAAAAAAACTCTGGAACTTCATTTCATTTCAACTGGTTATATGTACTCTCTACTTCTAAAATGGCAAAACCATGATTCAAAAGGAAAGTAGTAATTTTTTTACGTAAATCATTACTTTTAATAAGGTTAAACTGTTAAGAAACACATAATCTAAAAATTTATTTTCTTTTGGATTAAGCAATAGAGATTACTTAGCACCAGTAGTAACTGAGAGAGGCCATTGTTTTAAGATGTTGAAACCATGTTAAGCATCGGCCAATGGATGATAAACACAGTACACTGCTGAAGCTCAACATCATGCTGATACCTTAGATGAAAATTTGCCATGCTGGAGGTACAGCCTCCTTAACAATGATTGAGCTCTCCATATTCATTGCATTTAGTCTTTTCGTTGTCTCTCAAAGTGCAGCAAAACCATGAAGCACTTTTAAGATCTCTTCCATTAATATGCTCGCAGAGCAAACCTATGTCATGACATACCGTAATCTCGGCTGTGTATGTGAGCATAAAATGTATTCGTAGGAACCACGAAGTAAAAGTTTATTACTTTTAGTTAAGCTTGTCATTTTTTAACTGGTTCCAGCTCAGAAACCAGGTTTTACTACTGAAAAGTAGTCCTTATATACACTGCATGCAAAAAATGGTGGAATAAGGGAGAAAAAAAAAATATCCACATGAAATATCCCCTAATTTTTGTGAACAGTATAGTCAGAGCCGGTGCTTGGGCGAGGTTGATCTCTGATGGGCTAGAGTTTTCATTGAACATCCACCCACAGCAGGAGGCACTTAAAGCCAAGCCTTCCTTCAAAGACTTCCTCTACATTTACATTTACAGCATTTAGCAGACGCCCTTATCCAGAGCGATTTACAACTGATGCAGACATACAGTTCATGGTGTAGTTTACACTGTTGAGGTTCTCCCTGTTAAGCTATGTTGCATTGAAAGGTGATGGTATCGCAAACCGATATACACACACACACACACACACACACACACACACACACACACACACACACACACATATGTAAGAATATATGTTATAGTACTTCACAATGTATTTATTGTAACACTTTTATGATTAAGCATGTATTATGAACAATGTATTAAAATGAAAAACAAAAAGCAAAATGGTCACTGTTATGACAAAGGTATTTCCTCAATTTACTCTCACCACATCACTCCCTACCTCAATTACACCTGATTTTCTCATTTAGCACCAGGGAGTGTGTACTGCAAAATGTATAGTACTGTTTCTGTAGAATGTGTATTTATGTGTGTAAGGAATTTTATTGTGTGTCTCCCTATGTGTTTACTGTTCATCTTGAGCTATTACAGAAGAACCACTTGATGCAGCAAACTACTGAGAGGTTAAATGTCAATTATTCCTTAGTCAATCTGTTGTGAATAAATACACCTTTTATGGCAGCATGTATGTTTTTAGAAACATTGTCGAAAGTACATACATACTGTATATTTCCTGTGCCTGCCAAAATGAGGGGTAAGAACCTGACAACAACAGTTGACTCCTTGCTTCATCTCATGAACTCAGCCAAGCACTAGTTTTCTCCACAACAGGGACAAGGTTGGATTAGAAAATTAAAAATCAGAAGAATGTGTATTTATCTTATTCCCACAATAAAGTAATTGTATAACAGGGTCCATCTATACTTACAACAGCAGCTTATGAATAACCCAATTTCATTTATCCATTCAAGTGCGTATACGCTTAATCCTGAGAAGGGTCATGGGAGAGCTGGTGCTTAGCTGGCAGTATAGGGTGCAAGGCAGGAACAACCCTAGACATGGAGCTAATTCATCTTAAGGTGCGCACATGCATGCACACACATACGCACTCTCACTAGGGTTAAATTTGCATTATCAACTAACCTAAAGCATGTCATTAGGCTGTGGGAAAAAAAACTGGCAGAAGGGGTATACACTGAATGTACCCTAAATGTAAGTCTAAATACAGGTACTCTCCATTTTGCAATAGCCTGACTTACAATATTTCGACCTTACAACGGGAATCCGAAAATACACATAAGTATGGGTGTAGCAGAAACCATAATCTAAATTTTGAAGTTATATGCAGTATGATACTCGCCTACTCTTTCATAGGTCAAGTAAACAGGAGTGATAAGCGCAGGGAAATGTAATGAGGAAAAGCCATGGTCATGCAATAATAATTTTTGTTTTTCACTTTTAATACTTTATGCTTTCATGGACTACTCTTCCTTGGTTCCTTGGCCACAACCTGTTTCTCCCACAGTAAACTAAACGAGGGCCCAACTCTTCACCAGACGATGGATCTGCACCTGCTTCGAACGACTCTCCAGGGCTCCATTGCGGCAGTCTGGTTGCGCCACAGCCCATCCAAAATCTCATGGGGATCCTGGGAATTCAGTGTGACTAGTGTTTGTGTCATGTGATGCCTAAAACCCCCCGTAACAGAATGAACCGAATTTATCAGTTTGAACATTAAATATCCTGCCTTTGTACTGTATTCAATTGAATATGGATTGGAAAAGATTTGCAAATCATTGTTGTTTTTTTATTTGTGTTTTACACAACTCTTAATTGGACTTGGAGTTGTAATTGTGTGATTGGTGTGATTAGGGAAATTTTATTTGATAGTGATCAGAAATCAATATCACTTTGCGGCAAAACATCTAGGGGTTATTTCATTAGGCATTTCATTTTAAAGTATTCCCTACTTTTTGTGAGCGGTATGTATCAATACCAAACTTTAATATTAGATCCGATCAGTCCTATCACACTCTGAGTGATACTCATGGATTTTAAAATTTACTCAAAAGCAATTTTAAGTGAATTTATCCTGCTCTTTTTCAAAGTGAATATTAAAATCGCCTACAATTAAAGCCTCATCTGTTGAAAGCACTAAGCAGGAAAGAAATTTAGCTAATTTCTGAAGAAAGGACAAGGAGGGCATTAAATACTGATGAGCTAAAAAAAAGAGTATGGTTTAGACTTACACAACGATGGATCACTCACATTAAGCATAAGTCTGTGAATTGAATTAGCCTTGTAATGGGATTTAACAGTAACACCTAGGTCCTTGTCAAAAAATGTGGTTATGCCTCCTCCACGACCATTAGGACGAGGGTGTTAAACAATACTGTACACAGGAGGGAGGCTTCATTTAAGGCTACATTTTTGTCTGTTCCTATCCAAATTTCAGTAAGACAGGGTGTTTATCAGTGATCAGTTCATTTACAATAACTGCTTTGCATGTAAGTAATCTAATGTAATCCTAGGTTTAGTGCAAGATTGTTATTTCTACAAGATCTATCTGTGTTTATCCTAATGAAATGATTAAAACAGACTTTTGAGTGCATTTAGGTTTAGGACAGATGTGGATAACAGACATAGTTTTAATGAGCTCTGGGTGACAGTACATGGCTACTAGAAGACAGTTGGTTGAACCTGGTTGTCTGCTGCTTGGCTCTGGATACTCAGCCCCTAACTAACTCTGCCATAAGACTATGGGCAATATTGCAGGGGATTAGAGTAGCACCTTCCCGAGTGGGAAGGACAGTGTCCCATTTTAAAAGGTCAAAAGTTATCCAGTTATCTATAAAGTCCACATTGTTTTCAGAGCATCACTTGGACAGCCAACAGTTCAGCGACTGTAGCCTGCTGTAGGCTTTGTTATCTTGATGCAGAGTGATGTGGCCAGAGCACACTACTGCATCAGACATTGTCTTCACAATTCTAACCAACACAAAATTAGCCTTAGTGTCCCTTGACTTATTGATAACTCCTACATGAACAACTGTCACAGAAAATATATAGTTATAGAGCTTACTAAGGCTCCCTATTATGTCTGGCACTCTGGATCCTATGTTACAGGTAAGCATAGCCACATGCCACAAAATAGAGTCACCTATAACCAGGGTAAACATGGTGGACAGGTAAAGAGTGGTGATCTGGTGGGCTATCCTTAGGACTATGTGGCTGAACCGTCTCCTGCAAGATCATTAACTATGCATGTAGCATCCAGATTCTGAGCTAGAATTCTCCAATGTCTGGATGAGTGCCTCTAACACTACAATATTGTCTGACAGACTAGCTACAAGCTTAACCAGTAGAAATCCCCAGTAAAAAGTCACCTCAAAAGGAAAGTGGGAATAAGTGTCACGAAGCGTGAAGTATCGGAGGCAAACGCGACGTGCGGGACAACCAGGTTTATTGAAACTAAATAAACGGAACTTAAAACAGAA